>WNWK01010037.1:0-72728 GCA_009830355.1 Cherax destructor
CCTCCAACGATATCCAACCCGTCACCTATTCTTTTTGTTATCCTCATCACCTTACTCTTTCCTATTTCACTTTCAATTTTCTTCTTTTACACACCTACCAAATTCATCCACCAACCTCTGCAGCTTTCTTCAGAATCTCCCAAAAGCACAGTGTCATCAGCAAAAAGCAACTGTGACAACTCCCACTTTGTATTTGCTTCTTTATCTTCAGCCAACACCTCTTGCCAAGACCCTCGCATTCACCTCTCTTACAACCCCATCTATAAATATATTGAACAACCACGGTGACATCACACATCCTTGTCTAAGGCCCACTTTTACTGGGAAATAGTCCCTTCCCTCCTACACACTCCTAACCTGAGCCTCACTATCCTCATAAAACTCTTCACTGCTTTCAGTACCTTCCTCCTATTCCATACACCTGCAACATCTGCCACATTGCCCCCTATCTACCCTATCATATGCCTTTTCCAATCCATAAATGCCACAAAAACATCTTTACCCTTATCCAAATACTGTTCACTATATGTTTCACTGTAAACACTTGGTCTACACACCCCCTACCTTTCCTAAAGCCCCTTGTTCATCTGCTATCCTGCTTTCTGTTTTACTCTTAATTCTTTCAATAATAACTCTACCATACACTTTACCAGGTACACTCAACAGACTTATTCCCCTATAATTTTTGCACTCTCTTTTGTCCCCTTTGCCTTTATACAAAGGAACAATACCGCTCTCTGCCAATCCCTAGGTACCTTACCCTCTTCCATACATTTATTAAATAATAGCACCAACCACTCCAAAATTATATCCCCACCTTCTTTTAACATTTCTATCTTTATCCCATCAATCCCAGCTGCCTTACCCCTTTCATTCTACCCACTGCCTCACGAACTTCCCTACACCCACAACTGGCTCTTCCACACTCCTACAAGATGTTATTCCTCCTTGCCCTACACAGAAATCACAGCTTCCCTGTCTTCATCAACATTTAACAAATCCTCAAAATATTCTCTCCATCTTCCCGATCCTCTAACTCTCCATTTAATAACTCTCTCTCCTATTTTTAACTGTCAAATCCATTTGTTCTCTAGGCTTCCTCAACTTATTAATCTCATTCCAAAACTTTCTTATTTTCAACAAAATTTGCTGATAACATCTCACCCACTCTCTCATCTGCTCTCTTTTTACATTGCTTCACCACTCTTTTAACCTCTCTTTTTCTCTCCATATACTCTTCCCTCCTTGCATCACTTCTACTTTGTAAAAACCTCTCATATGCTAACTTTTTCTCCCTTACTACTCTCTTTACATCATCATTCCACCAATCGCTCCTCTTCCCTCCCACCCACTCGCCTGTAACCACAAACTTCTGCTGAACACTCTAACACTACATTTTTAAATCTACCCCATACATTTTCGACCCCATTGCCTACACTCTCACTAGCCCATCTATCCTCCAATAGTTGTTTATATCTTACCCTAACTGCCTCCTCTTTTAGTTTATAAACCTTCACCTCTCTTTTACTTACTGATTCTATTTTCCTTGTATCCCATCTACCTTTTACTCCCACTGTAGCTATAACTAAAAAGTGATCTGATATATCTGTAGCCCCTCTATAAACATGTACATCCTGAAGTCTACTAACAGTCTTTTATCTATCAATACATAGTCCAACAAACTACTGTCATTACGCCCTACATCATATCTTGTATACTTATTTATCCTCTTTTTCTTAAAATATGTATTACCTATAACTAAACCCCTTTCTATACAAAGTTCAATCAAAGGGCTCCCATTATCATTTACACCTGGCACCCCAAACTTACCTACTACACCCTCTCTGCATGTTTCTCCCACTTTAGCATTTAGGTCCCTACCACAATTCTCTCTCATTTGGTTCAAAAGTTCCTATACATTCGCTTAACATCTCCCAAAATCTCTCTCTCTCCTCTACACTCCTCTCTTCTCCAGGTGCATACACGCTTATTATGACCCACTTTTATATATATATATATATTATTATGACCCACTATTATATATTATTATGACCCACTATTATATATATATATATATATATATATATAATATTCTTGTACATCCTGGCAAGATCACTCAGACGTACACCACTCTCATATTTTTCTATGATTTCCTTCTTCAGTTCGATGGTGTTCCTCACTCTCTTTACCACAGGGGTGCCACTAGGAAGCTTCTTTGGACCCATGGTGACTTATTTCACAGTGACAATAACTAAACCACCAAAAAAGACACCAAATATATTGTGAATCTTTGAAAGAGCGCGCTAGGTAATGTTCTCTCAATGATAAACAACGCTTCACTGGTGTCCTGCGCTTGCGCGGAGCAGGCGGACACATCTAATACCTTTCAGTAACCGAGGAATTTTTCGCTAACCGATTACGAAAAAAAGCTTTCGGTTTCCGAAGCTTTCGTTAACGGGACCTTTCTTTAACCGAGGGTCCACTGTATGCTAATGGCACATCAGGCATAAACATAAATTGTCTAATAATTTATTTCTGTTGGGTTTTAGGTGATTTGCAGTATTGTATCCCTAAACAAATACTTCTGCAAGTGAGTAGTACAGAGCGAGTAATGTTTGTGGAACAAGGTAACATTTTTTTTCATAGAATGCCAACAGTTTTGGAAATTTTTTTAGACATGTGTTGAATGTGAGTATTAAATTTCAGTTGCAGTCAAGATGTTTCTTTGAGAATTTTTCTTCATCTTGCTTTTCTGTGAATTTTTTTTTTTTATATTGAAATGGGCATTTTAAGCTTTATTCCCAAACAATATGTAGAAGGTCCTGTCATTATTAAGAGTAAGTTTATTGGTTGCCATCCTTGTAGAAATTTTTTTTTCTCTTCATTCACTGCATTGTTGAGAACAAGAAGATCTGGATTAGATATGAAAAATGTTGTGTCATCTCTTAAACAGGACTGGTTTCAGTTTTTGGGAGGCATTTGGTAGGTCATTTATGTAGATTCAAAATTAAAAAAAAATTACAAATTTTTATTTCTTTGCATAGTTTACATGCAATAAAATATTGTTAACCCTTTGACTGTTTCGGACGTATATTTACGTCTTACGAGCCAATGTTTCGGACGTATTTATACGCCTAAATTCTAGCGGCCTCAAATCAAGCAGGAGAAAGCTGGTAGGTCCACATGTGAGAGAATGGGTCTGTGTGGTCAGTGTGCGCAGTATAAAAAAAATCCTGCAGCAAGCAGTACATAATGAAAAAAAAACCTCCGACCGTTTTTTTAATTAAAACGCGTCTTTGAGGTGTGTTTTCGTATAGTATTTATGGTTGTATTCTCTTTTTCATGGTTTCATTTGATAGAATGGGAAACATATTACAGGAATAGAGATGATTTTGATTAGTTTCATGATGTAAACTACAGTGGTACCCCGACTTACGATATTTTTTCATTCCAGAATGCTGTTCAAGTACCATTACCAAACGAATTTATCTCCATAAGAAATGATGTAAAATAGACTAGTCCTTTTAGACCCCCAAAATTACACTTACAAAAACATTTAAAAAAATAAACTTACATAAAAGGGTGTGTTTGGGGACCATCGTAAGTCGGGGTACCACTGTATCTTGAAATTGAGCTCAAAGTAGCAGAAATGTTCGATTTTTGCCAATGTTCAAAAGTAAACAAATCACACCATGCGTCCAATACACATCAACTGGTGAGTCTAATATTCTTTCACAAGTGCACAGATATTATTTATACAGTTTTACAATAATGCAATTGTCTGCATAACAATAAATCTTCTATTTTTTGTATGAATAAAAAATAAAAATAGAAAGCAAGAGTAATGTAAGAGGGGCCTAAAGACATGACTAATGAACAGATAACATCTTATTTTAGTGCTAGGGATGTCTGCATTGTTTATTCTGGACCCTATTTTGAAATGGACATCTTTTATTTTGCATGAATTGGCAAAATTGCCATTTTCTGACCACTTTATTGGGTAGTTGAAATCGGTAAATTGGTGATTTCTTGTACTCAATCGATAGAACAAATGGAGTTCTAAAGAAATAGCTATGAGTTTGGTCAACTGTCCCAATGGAATTGGCCTAAAATAGGGCTCAAATTCGGCGAAATCGCCGATGCGTATATATCACTGACATCGCTAACTTTGCGAGAGCGTAATTCCGTAAGTTTTTAATCAAATTTCATACTTTTGGTGTCATTACAATCGGGAAAAGATTCTCTATCATTTCATAAGACAAAATAATTTATTTTTTTTCCAAAATTTTCCAACATAGAATGACAGTTTCAGAATGGGGCCTCCGACAGTCAAAGGGTTAAGCACAAAGAAAGCTACTAGAATGCATGAGCATTTCGGGCAAATTAATGGTAATGCTTACAGAATTTAAAACTAGATTAGTATTATAAAAAGACAGGGGGAAAATTATTTATAATTAACCCTTTCAGGGTCCAAGGCCATTTTTGGAAGGGGTGCGCCAGGGTCCAAGAATTTTCCAAAAAAAAAAAATTATTATTTTTTGTTATGAAATGGTAGAGAATCTTTTTCTGAAGGTAATAAAACAAAAAGTATGAAATTTGATTGAAAATTGCCGAAATTATGCTCTCGTGAATTTTGATGTGTCAGTGATATTTATGCATTGGCGATTTTGCCGAATTTGACTCTCATTTTAGGCCAATTACATTATTCCAGTCGACCAAATTCTTAGCTACTTCACTAGTATTACTTCTATTCTATCGATTGAGCACAAGAAATCGGCCAGTCAACTGTTTCAACTACAAAATAAAGTGATTGGAAATTGGTAATTTAGCCAATTTAACTCAAAGTTCAAAATATTCCAATTTCAAAATAGGGTGCAGAAAAAACAATGCAGGCATTCCTGGCACTAAACTAACATTTCCTCTGTTCATTAGTTACGTTTCCAGTCTTTACAAATGAATTCCATTTTGATTTTTTATTCACATAATGAATTTTTATTCAAACCAAAAAATGGAAAATTTACTGTTATGCAATATTGTAATAATTGTACAAATAATATCACCACATTTGTGAACGTATATTAGACCCACCAGCTGGCGCGTATTAGACGTGTCAGGTCATTTATTTACTCTTGAACATCGCAAAATTGAACATTTCCGCTACTTTGAGCTCAGTTTCAAGCCATTTCCATTACTAAAACCAATCAAAATCATATATCTTCCATTCTATCAAATGAGACCAAGAAATCGCAAATACATACAGTGGACCCTCGGTTAACGAAATTAATCCGGTCCAGGAGCTATTACTTAATCTGAATCTTTCGTTATCTGAAACCTTATTTCCATAAGAAATAATGTAAATACAATTAATTCGTTCCAAAAAATAATCACTCAAAAAAAAAAAAAAAAAATAACATTTACTTACCTTTATTGAAGAGTTGCAGGCATCTGGAAGGTAGAGTTGCTGACAGGGCAGGGTGTTAATGGTTGGAAGGGAATCCCTCCAAAGGACTTCAGGTAACAAGTCCCTCTCTGGGGTTACTTCCTTCTTTTTCTTAATGCATGCCTGCTACACTCCCTGCATGCCTGCTACACTCCCTGCATGCCTGCTACACTCCCTGCATGCCTGCTACACTCCGTGCATGCCTGCTACACTCCGTGCATGCCTGCTACCTCCTGCATGCCTGCTACACTCCCCGCATGCCTGCCACTCCTGCATGCCTGCTACACTCCCTGCATGAATGCTACACTCACTGCATGAATGCTACACTCCCTGCATGAATGCTACACTCCCTGCATGAATGCTACACTCCCTGCATGAATGCTACACTCCCTGCATGAATGCTACACTCCCTGCATGAATGATACACTCTCTGCATGCCTGCTACCACTGGGGTGCCACTAGGAAGCTTCTTTGGACCCATGGTGACTTATTTCACAGTGACAATCACTAAACCACCCAAAAAGACACCAAATATATTGTGAATCTTTGAAAAACGCTGCTAGGTAATGTTCTCTCAATGGTAAACAACGCTTCACTGGCGTCCTGTGCTTGCGCGGAACAGGCGGACACGTCTAATACCTTTCGGTAACCGAGGAATTTTTCGCTAACCGATTACGAAAAAAGCTTTCGTTTTCCGAAGCTTTCGTTAACGGGACCTTTCGTTAACCGAGGGTCCACTGTACATCTATAAAAATGAAACGGAAAAACTCTGCAAAGTCACTGTTTTAATCGAAAATTACGGTTTCAGGTTTTTTTCTCTGATTATGCACTGTACTCACCTAATTGTACTCACCTAATTGTGGTTGCAGGGGTCGAGACTCAGCTCCTGGCCCCGCCTCTGTGCTGCTTGCTACTGGGTATCTGCTCTCCCTGCTCCATGAGCTTTATCATACCTCGTCTTAAAACTGTGTATGGTTCCTGCCTCCACTATGTCTTTCTCTAGACTATTCCATTTCCTGACTACTCGGTGGCTGAAGTAATGCTTCCTAACATCCCTTTGACTCATCTGAGTCTTCAGCTTCCAGTTGTGTCCCCTTGTTTCTGTGTTCCCTCTCTGGAACATCCTGTCACTGTCTACCTTGTCGATTCCCCCGCAGTATTTTGTATGTCGTTATCATGTCACCTCTGACCCTTCTTTCCTCCAGTGTTGTTAGTCCTATTTCCTCAGCCTTTCTTCATAGGACAGACCCTGAGTTGTGGAACTAACCTTGTCTCAAACCTTTGCACTTTCTCTAGTTTCTTTATGTGCTTGACCAGGTGTGGGTTCCAGACTGGTGCTGCATATTCTAGTATGGGCCTGACGTACATGGTGTACAGTGTCTTAAACGAGTCCTTGTTAAGGTAACGGAACGCTAATCTTAGGTTTGCCAGTCGCCCATATGCTGCCGCAGTTATCTGGTTGATGTGTGCCTCCGGAGACGTGCTTGGCGTTATACTCACCCCAAGATCTTTCTCCTTTTCCGAGCTTTGTAGCCTTTGTCCGCCTAGCCTGTACTCTGTCAGCGGTCTTCTTTGCCCTTCTCCGATCTTCCTGACTTTGAATTTGGTGGGATTGAATTCGAGAAGCCATTTGCTAGACCAGATGTCAAGCTTGTCCAGGTCTGTTTGAAGTCCTGCTTGGTCCTCCTCCGATGTGATTCTCCTCATTAATTTCACATCATCTGCGAACAGAGACACTTCTGAGTCTATCCCATCTGCAGGATTTGTTTTATGTGGTGCACACTTACCACATAGATGTAGTCTCTCATATCTAGGCCCAAATTTACCGCTCAAAGCTTATCTGAATGAGCTGAGCTCATGACGTAGAACTACGGTTTGGACCTTGAACTCAAAGCCGTAGAACTACGGCACGGACCCTGAAAGGGTTAATAAAATTTATAGTAGAAAGGTAGAAATAAAAAATAATTAAATTATACATGTACAGTCATATCTCGGGTAACGATGCTGTCAGGTAACGATAGTTTCGGGTAACGATATTTATAACGTAAAAAAAATGATTGCGGGTTACGATGTTTGCTTCGGGTAACGACATTCGTACCGGACGTGTCCGCGTGGCGCCCAGCTGAGCGCACACTCCAGGGAGCGTCAGTGTGCTATTGTTTACAAGCGAGATCGACCACCCTCCCACACCCACACATTCATACCAGTATATTGTCATTATTCCACTGTTTTTAGTGCTTGCAACTGCTAAATAAGCTACCATGGGTCCAAGGAAAGCTCCTAGTGGTAAGCCTGTGGCAAAGAGGAACAGAAATACATGTACGATAGAACTGAAGAAGGAGATAATAGAAAAATATGAAAGTGGAGTGCGTATCAGTGAGCTGGCCAGGCTGTATGGTAAAGCCTGGAAGAAGGTGCCTTCTAAAGTGAGATTTGTGGAATGTGGAGCAGGGTGCTAGGCTTTATGGATGAATATCACCCTAACCATGCTGTTGCAGCCCGTGCTGGCAACCTATACAATGACACAGTGGTGTGTCATTTCAGGGATGTGTTAAAGAATCGCCAGACACAGAGCTCCTGGACAGATTTATTGTTAGAAAGAGGTCCAGTGACTCTCAAGCTGGTCCTAGTGGCATTCAAAGAAAAGGGAAGTAACCCCAGAAAAGAACTTGGTACCTGCAGTGTTAATGGAAGGATTCCCTTCCAAACACTAGCATACTACTCCACCTTCTCCCTCCTCCCACATCAACAACTCTTCAATAAATGTAAGTGACATGTTATTGTACAATATTTACATGTGTATTTAGTTATTCTTCATTAAATTGTGTATTATTTAATGTCAAAAAGTTCTAAAAATATTTTATTTAACTACTTTTGGAAGTCTTGGACGGATTAAATTTATTTCCATTATTTCTTATGGGGAAAATTGATTCGGTAACGATTGTTTGCTAAAGATATGCCTCTCTGACGGATTAATATCGTAACCGAGTACCACTGTAGTACAATTTTAGATTGATTGAGGGATCTTAAGTTAACTGGGATTTCTTGAGTAGTTTCAGATTGGCTCTATGATTTAAGGATAGTATAGTGGTGGTATAGTTAAGTTTGGGAGATGAGGTGATTTTTAATTATAGCCTCAGATTGATTGGCAGACAGGGGACCTTTTTGCTGGTTTGGGTTATGAAGAATAATAGTGGGCCATGGATGCTACGGTATTCCAAAAGTTATACGTACAATATGGTATTTTTAACGTATTTATCATTGGTATGGCTTTATTCAGCTCTTTCTGGTTTCCATATTGTGAAATGAACATAAATGTGTTGGAAAACAGACGAATGACAGTATTAATCCCATGTACGTATAAGAAACCTCTCCTACAAATATAGGCTGAAGGCTCTGAATCTATACTCTTTGAAAAGGCATAGAATTAGGGGAGATATTATTGAAGTGTTTAAGTGGAGAAATGGAATAAATAAAGGAAAATATGAGATATAAATATAGTGCTAAAGATATCTGATCAGTATGGATTCAGTGGATAAATTTAGATTTAGAAAAGATATGGAAAAGCATTGGTCTGTCAGTAGATTTGTGGATGAATGTAACACACTATTAAGTAGCATAATTGAAATGAGGACTTTGGGTACCTTTAAAAACAGAGTGGCCATGTACATGAGTGGGAGTGGTTGGGTATGTGTATAGGACCTGTCCAGCATGGGCCAGTAGACCTACTTCATTGCTCTATTCATATGATTTTATAAATATTCTAGATATGTTAGAGCATTTTATTCACGGTGCCATATTACCAGCATTTCTGGACAAATACTTGACTGTATCTACTGTAAATAAATCTTAACATTTCTGATTGAATTCATGATAGTAAACAACCCTTTACTAACATTAAAATAAACTTGTAAATTCAACAGTTTATTATTGCTATAGCTTATTTAACTCTCATAATGTTGGGACCCAGTCCTTGGAGCCACTATTTGCATATACATACAGTGGTACCCCGGCTTACGATATTAATCCGTCAGAGAGGGCATATTTTAAAGCGAAACAATCGTAAAACGAATCAATTTTCCCCATAAGAAATAATGGAAATAAATTTAATCCGTCCAAGACTTCCAAAAGTAGTTAAATAAAATATTTTTTAAAACTTTTGGACATTAAATAATACAGAATTGAATAAAGAATACATAAATACATGCAAATATTGTACAATAACATGTCACTTACATTTATTGAAGAGTTGTTGATGTGTGGAGGACGGGAGGAGGGAAGGTGGAGTAGTATGCTAGTGTTTGGAAGGGAATCCCTTCCATTAACACTGCAGGTGGTAAGTTCTTTTCTGGGGTTACTTCCCTTTTCTTTGAATGCCACTAGGACCAGCTTGAGAGTCACTAGACCTCTTTCTAACAACAAATTTGTCCAGGGAGCTCTGTGTCTGGCGATTCTTTAACACATCCCTGAAATGACACACCACTGTCATTGTACAGGTTGCCAGCACGGCCTGCAACAGCATGGTTAGGGTGATATTCATCCATAAATGCTTGCACATCACTCCATTTGGCACAGATCTCCTAATCCTTGAAGAAGGCACATTCTTCCATTTTTGTTCCACCTCCACCTCCTCCTCACTTCTATCGTCATATATTTCTGTTCCTCTTTGCCACAGGCTTAGCACTAGGATCTTTCCTTGGACCCATGGTAGCTTATTTAGCAGTTGCAAGCACTAAAAACAGCAGTGGAATAATGACAATATACTGGTATGAATGCGTGGGTGTGGGTGGGTGGTCGCTCTCGCTTTTAAACAATAGCACTGACGCTCCCTGGAGTGCGCGCTCAGCTGGGCGCCAAGCGGACAGGTCCGGTACGAATGTCGGTAAACGAAGCAAACATCGTAAGCCACAAACAAATTTCTTACGTTATAAATATCGGTTACCGAAAATAACGTAAGATGATAACATCGTAAGCCGGGGTTCCACTGTATAATCTTTTGTCTACTTTCCCACAGGATGGGAATAGGGTGTATGTATAACAAAATTGTCAAATTAGATAAATGTTTAGAGTAAGGTTTGCCAGTGATCTCACCAAAGTTGTCAAGTCACCAACTGGACAGGAGAATTCTCTCATATTTTTCTCCTGGCAAATAATTTTCACATACATTAAATTAGTAAAATTATTAGCAGTCACTAACCTACATAACTGAACCTAACATAACTAAATTATGATTCTGAATATCTCCTGGTTATATTTTATCAAATGGCCAAATCTGCTACCTGGATAACTTCATAAGGTCTGTGATTTGAAAACTCAATAACAATCCTGGATATGTTATTAAGTATTTGGAGAAGAAACTTCAAACTAGTAAACACGAAGGGCTAATAACCTGTGATAGCACCTTAGGTCTTTCCCAAGATGAGACCAACAACAGTCTACTAGCTTTTGCATATCAATTGCTTTGTAAGGTAATAGGGAGAGCAAATGTTAGAAGAGTAAGTTTTTATTTAGGAAAATCTAAAAATGGTTTTGCAGACAGTAATATAAATTTGTGCAGTAGTTCTGAGGGCACATACATTTTGTATACATACTATGTACATTCATATATATATATATATACTGTATTATGGTGCACTATTTAGATTTAACCAATGGTAACCCAATAAGTCTAATAATGTGGCTTGCCTATACCTACCATCCCACCCATGATTTGACCTGGGTCCTTTTAGTTGTGAGCCAGATGTGCTAACACTGCACTTCTCTATGTGGATATTAATTTGTATAGAGGGCCAGTGTATTAACTAATACCGTATGTAATGTACAGGTCCACCATCACAAATTTGGCATCATTAAGACCTGTAGTGTGCCGGATTATTGAGTTTGCCAGATTACAGAGTGTTATTTTATTTTATTAACACATCGGCCGATTCCCACCAAGGCAGGGTGGCCCGAAAAAGAAAAACTTTCATCATCATTCACTCCATCACTGTCTTGCCAGAAGGGTGCTTTACACTACAGTTATAAAACTGCAACATTAACACCCCTCCTTTAGAGTGCCGGCACTGTCTTCCCATCTCCAGAACTCAAGTCCGCCTCGCGTTTCCTGAATCCCTTCATAAATGTTACTTTGCTCACACTCCAACAGCCGTCAAGTATTTAAAAACCATATGCCTCCATTCACTCCTATCAAATACGCTCCACATGCTTGCTGGAAGTCCAAGCCCTCGCACACAAAACTTCCTTTACCTCCCTCCAACTTCCTAGGCCGACCCCTACCCCGCCTTCCCTCCACTACAGATTTATACACTCTCGAAGTCACTCTGTCTCGTTCCATTCTCTCTACATGTCCAAACCACCTCAACAACCCTCCTCAGCTCTCTGGACAATCGTTTTGGTAATCCCGCACTCCTCCTAATTTCCAAACTCCGAATTCTCTGCATTATATTCACACCACACATTGACCTCAGACATGACATCTCCACTGCCTCCAGCCTTCTCCTCGTTGCAACATTCATCACCCATGCTTCACACCCATATAAGAGCGTTGGTATAACTATACTCTCATACATTCCCCTCTTTACTTCCATGGACAAGGTTCTTTGTCTCCACAGACTCCGAAGTGCTCCACTCACCCTTTTCCCTCATCAATTCTATGATTCACCTCATCCTTCATAGACCCATCCTGCCGACATGTCCACTCCCAAATATCTGAATACATTCACCTCCTCCATACTCTCTCCTCCAATCTGATATCCAATCTTTCGTCACCTATTCTTTTGTTATCCTCATCACCTTACTCTTTCCTATATTCACTTTCAATTTTCTTCTTTACACACCCTACCAAATTCATCCACCAACCTCTGCAGCTTCTCTTCAGAATCTCCCAAAGCACAGTGTCATCAGCAAAAAGCAACTGTGACAACTCCCACTTTGTATTTGCTTCTTTATCTTTTAGCCCAACACCTCTTGCCAAGACCTCGCATTCACTTCTCTTACAACCCCATCTATAAATATATTGAACAACCACGGTGACATCACACATCCTTGTCTAAGGCCCACTTTTACTGGGAAATAGTCCCCTTCCCTCCTACACACTCTAACCTGAGCCTCACTATCCTCATAAAAACTCTTCACTGCTTTCAGTAACCTTCCTCCTATTCCATACACCTGCAACATCTGCCACATTGCCCCCTATCTACCCTATCATACGCCTTTTCCAAATCATAAATGCCACAAAAACATCTTTACCCTTATCCAAATACTGTTCACCTATATGTTTCACTGTAAACACTTGGTCTACACACCCCTACCTTTCCTAAAGCCCCCTTGTTCATCTGCTATCCTGCTTTCTGTTTTACTCTTAATTCTTTCAATAATAACTCTACCATACACTTTACCAGGTACACTCAACAGACTTTTTCCCCCTATAATTTTTGCACTCTCTTTTGTCCCCTTTGCCTTTATACAAAGGAACAATACACGCTCTCTGCCAATCCCTAGGTACCTTACCCTCTTCCATACATTTATTAAATAATAGCACCAACCACTCCAAAATTATATCCCCACCTGCTTTTAACATTTCTATCTTTATCCCATCAATCCCAGCTGCCTTACCCCTTTCATTCTACCCACTGCCTCACGAACTTCCCCTACACCCACAACTGGCTCTTCCACACTCCTACAAGATGTTATTCCTCCTTGCCCTACACACGAAATCACAGCTTCCCTGTCTTCATCAACATTTAACAAATCCTCAAAATATTCTCTCCATCTTCCCGATACCTCTAACTCTCCATTTAATAACTCTCCTCTCCTATTTTTAACTGTCAAATCCATTTGTTCTCTAGGCTTCCTCAACTTATTAATCTCATTCCAAAACTTTTTCTTATTTTCAACAAAATTTGCTGATAACATCTCACCCACTCTCTCATCTGCTCTCTTTTACATTGCTTCACCACTCTTTAACCTCTCTTTTCTCTCCATATACTCTTCCCTCCTTGCATCACTTCTACTTTGTAAAAACCTCTCATATGCTAACTTTTTCTCCCTTACTACTCTCTTTACATCATCATTCCACCAATCGCTCCTCTTCCCTCCCGCACCCACTCGCCTGTAACCACAAACTTCTACTGAACACTCTAACACTACATTTTTAAATCTACCCCATACATTTTCGACCCCATTGCCTACACTCTCACTAGCCCATCTATCCTCCAATAGTTGTTTATATCTTACCCTAACTGCCTCCTCTTTTAGTTTATAAACCTTCACCTCTCTTTACTTACTGATTCTATTTTCCTTGTATCCCATCTACCTTTACTCCCACTGTAGCTATAACTAAAAAGTGATCTGATATATCTGTAGCCCCTCTATAAACATGTACATCCTGAAGTCTACTCAACAGTCTCTTATCTACCAATACATAGTCCAACAAACTACTGTCATTACGCCCTACATCATATCTTGTATACTTATTTATCCTCTTTTTCTTAAAATATGTATTACCTATAACTAAACCCTTTCTATACAAAGTTCAATCAAAGGGCTCCCATTATCATTTACACCTGGCACCCCAAACTTACCTACTACACCCTCTCTGCATGTTTCTCCCACTTTAGCATTTAGGTCCCCTACCACAATTACTCTCTCATTTGGTTCAAAAGTTCCTATACATTCGCTTAACATCTCCCAAAATCTCTCTCTCCTCTACACTCCTCTCTTCTCCAGGTGCATACACGCTTATTATGACCCACTTTTGCATCGACCCTTATTTTAATCCACATAATCCTTTAATTTACACATTTATATTCCCTCTTTTCCTTCCATAACTGATCCTTCAACATTATTGCTACCCCTTCCTTAGCTCTAACTCTCTCAGATACTCCTGACTTAATCCCATTTATTTCTCCCCACTGAAACTCGCCTACCCCCTTCAGCTTTGTTTCGCTTAGGGCCAGGACATCCAACTTCTTTTCATTCATAACATCGGCAATCATCTCTTTCTTATCATCCGCACTACATCCACGCACATTCAGACAACCCAATTTTATAAAGTTTTTCTTCTTCTCGTTTTTAGTAGATTTGTACAGGAGAAGGGGTTACTAGCCCATTGCTCCCGGTTGGTGGTGGTTAGGTTAAAATACACTTAATAAAGTTAACCAACTTGACTTACACAAGAAAGTTCATTGAACATCGGCAAAAATTGAACATTTTCACTACTTTGAGCTCAATTTCAAGGTACTTTTCGTTGTGAAACCAATCAAAATCATATCCATTCTATCAAATGAGACAAAAAAAAAATGAGAATACAACCATTAAAACCATACGAAAATATACCGCTAAAGGGCAGCTAATGGCTGAAAAGTGAACTCTGTTATTTATCGCCCGATTTTTTTTCATTTTTCGTGTACGTTAAGAAGCATCTTTCCATCATACATTGCCCTAGTTTCAATAAGATAGCCCAACAAACAACTGAGAAAAAAAATATTTACCAAAAATCATATATGGCAAGCCCAAACCAGGTATACTGGAAATAAGTCACTTTGACTTTTTTGGGTTATCTTCAGTTTTCTATGCATACGCTGCTATGTATGGATAATCTGTGTAACTGTATTTGTGTACTGTATACCTGAATAAACTTACTTCTATTCTGTTGAATGAGTACAAGAAACTGCCCATTCACTTATTATTTCAACTACCCAATAAAGTGGTCAGAAATTGGCAATTTTCCCAATTTCACACAAATTTCAAAAGATGCCAATTTCAAAATACAGTAGGGTCCAAAATAAACAATGCAGAAATTTCTGGCACTAAAATATCATTTTCTCTGTTCATTAGTCACGTCTCCAGGCCTCTCTTATATTACTCTTGCTTACCATTTGGAATTTTTATTCACACAAAAAATAGAAGATTTACTGTTATGCAGACTACTGGCTGTGGTTCATACGTTGGACTGCGTGCGGCCAGCAGTAACAGCCTGGTTGATCAGGCTCTGGTCCACATGAGGCCTGGTCACAGACCAGGCCGCGGGGGCGTTGACCCCTGGAATTCTCTCCAGGTCTCTCCAGGTAATGCCAACCCATTCGTGACTGTGTATTGGACTGGCCAGTAGGACACGTATTGGATGGTGATGTCATTTGTTTACTCTTGAACATCGCCAAAGAATCAAACATTTTCGCTACTTTGAGCTCAATTTCAAGGTATACTTTTCTTCATGAAATCAATTAAAATCATATTTATTTCTGTAATATATCTTCTATTCTATCAAATAAGACCAAAAAAACGAGAATAAAACCATAAAAACCATACGAAAATACGTATACCGCTAAGGGGCAGCTAATGGCTGAGAAGTTAACTCCATTATTTATGGTCCAATTTTTTTCATTTTTGGTGTACGTTAAGAAGCATCTTTCCATCATACATTGCCCAAGTTTCAATAAGATAGCCCAAAAAGCAACTGAGAAAAAAAATATTTACCAAAAATCATGCACGCCCAAGCCAGGTGTACTAGAAATAAGTCACTTTGTCTGACTTTTTTGGGTTATCCTAGATTCTCTACACATATGCTGCTGTGTATGATAATCTATGTAGATAAAATAACTTTTTTGTTATAGTTTTATGGTGCATTACGAGTGTCTATCACAGCCATGTGCTACACTCCGTTTTCTCTAATATAAGCCCCCAAGACAGGGATAGGAGGATGGTAGTTGTATCCCATATCCTCTTCATACCTCCGTCAAACCACTCAGTATTATGCCAAATATTGTTCATTCTGGAGTATTTAACATGTTTTTATGTTATATTGTTTATTATGTCATGTTAGATCAATTGTGATAGGTAAATAATCCGTAGTGTTGATATTAGCGTAATAAAGTAGTATTAAAGTAAAGTAGATTTTATTTCTTTGCAAGTATACATAGATATTGGTAGTTACAATCATAAAACTGAAATGCAAGGAGAGCCACTGGCATGCCATGGCATTAGGGGCAGCTTAATCTAATGACTTATAGACTATGTACATAATACTAGAGAAATTGATTGAGTTTATTTTAGTTATATATTTTATTTCAAATAACAATATGATGATATTATACTGTTAAAATGACAATATGATGATATTAAATTGTAACAAGTGTTTAGGAGGATGGTAATATAAAATTGAGATTATCTTAAGGAAAATAACATTGAGCATTTTTGAAAGTAGTTTACAGTATGAGTATTTAGTTTAGGGTGAGTCGGTAATTTTTGAGAAGAGCCTTAAATTGATTTTCAGACAAGGTTAACTTAATATTTACTGGTAATGAATTCCAGATTCTGGGGCCCTTTATGTGCATAGAATTTTTACATTGGTTGGTATGGACTCGGGGTATGTCAAAAAGTGATTTGTGTCTTGTGTTGTGGTCGTGGGACCTATTAAAGCATATTCCCCTGCATCACGAGACTGAGCTCAAGGCAACTGACAGTGGCTTCAAACCCACCTTATCTTTTATGGACAATGTACTGTGTATGTGCTTTGCACAATGAGAAGCATTTCTTTTATTCGTTGGAACCATGGCTAGGGCTAAAAGTAAGCAGGTTTTAACAATAAATGGAGAAAAAGAAATTGGAATGACTTACGCAGCAAGTAGAGCCACCTAACAGTACCAGCAGGTTGGTGTGGCGACCCTGGAAATCTGAAATTATGCTAGCCAAAATTAGTGCCGAATTACTGATGGAACCGGATGACTGATTGCCGGATTTGTGATGGCGGACCTGTACCATAGTTAATGTAGTCTGTGGCATTTGTGATATTAATGGATCTCCTATGATTGGTAGCAGTAATGATGCACAGTACCAACAAGATGATGAATAAGATGTTTGTGCATTACCTGGGTATCTTTATTATGAAGATGTTTAACCAATCAGTAGCTTTATCAATTCATTATAGAGGTTATTAGAAAGTGTTGAAACTGGAGACAGTAGATGAAAATGGTGACCACCTTCATCTAGGCTGAGGGACCAATTACAGCCTCTCCTCACTTAGTGATGTTCAGTAGGGCCCGCTTTATGGTGTTTCGCCTTACGGCATTCCACCAATACGGCGATTTCAAATTATGACCAAAACTCTCTATATGGCTCCCTGTCTTTCTAATATGGCGCGCACCACCCGGTTTGTTTACATTCTCCGTGAGCATCGCATCTCTCCATTATGTTTGGAAACAGTGTTTTAAAGTTATTTCATATATATACTCTGATAATTATACTTATGTGTACCTGTACCTAAGTAAACTTACACACTGCTGGCATGTAGGTACACATTAAAATCACTAAGAGTGTCTTATTAGCCTTGATTATGCCATAATAATAATGATGATAATAATAACACACAATACTAATCACTGAGGTGCATTAAATGTCATATAAAACATTAGTACGTACAGTAGACTGTTAGATAAATTTGTTAGATAATTAAAAGAACTTATGGGAAAAATAGGGTTACGTTCCTGGGAGTCCCCAAAAAGCCAAACAAGTTTTTTTAGACCAACAGATCTTACAAAAATAAAAGTGAATATGTAATTGTAGTTCATTATCGTGATGTATTATGTTGTTTTTACTGCTTAAGACTACAAATGTAACATAAATAATAGTATTCACCATAAATTGTGGGTGCTGGTGTTTGTGGATGATTGTGAAGAGAGTGGAGAGTTATGCTGTGGCCCTTCTGGGCTGAGGTGGATGGTAGAGGTTCTGGAACTGAAGTCGATGGTTGTACTGAGTGTCTAACTTTAAGTCATTCAGTAAGTCAGTCAAGTCATTCAGTAAGTCAGTCAAGTCATTCAGTAAGTCAGTCAGTAAGTCAGTCAAGTCAGTCAGTAAGTCAGTCAAGTCATTCAGTAAGTCAGTCAGTAAGTCAGTCAGTCATTCAGTAAATAAGTAAGTCAGTCAATCAGGCAGTCAGTCACTCAAACTTTGCAATTCCTAGACTTGAACGCTTAAACCTTTTCTTGTCACTTGCTGGAACACTTGTATGCTTACTGGGTGCCATGATTGCTTGGTAGATTTATGAAAATGCAATGAAAATGAGAAAATGTATGTAAATAAACACAGCGAGCTTCCCGATTATTGTCGTCCTGCACGCGTATGAACCAAACTGAACGCTGGGAGGGATGCGTAGGTGGGTGAGGGTGGCAGGGGATAGCAGTAGGACTCCCCCACTGACTCAATGGTTTAACCCACCGCGGGTGACCGCGCGCTCAAAATTTTTTCTCCTCCTGCAACCGTGTAATATAATTTTTACGTCGTGTTAGATAATAATGTGCCACAATTCTTCAATTGTGCATACCCGTAACATGCAACATAATCTCATGCTAAATGACGGTCTACTGTATAGACATTTTGCTTAATCCATCTGTTATTTTTTCAAAATTACGTATCCAAAAACACACTACGTAACATATAAACATGATAAATATACCCACAGTAGAATAAATTAACATAAATATGAGATGTTTTTCCAGGCGGCTTGTGGAAGTGAACTAAAAGCATGTGTGTTCTGCTATTTTGTTTACAAAAATCATGAACCTACTACGTACTCTCTCATGTACTCATTCTCTCTCTCTCTCTCTCGTTTATTCGTTTAATCTCGTTTACTCACCTCTCACCCTACATCAAGACTACAAATATTTTAAGGTAAGTAATGAGTGTACTGTATATACATTTTATCGCTCTAAGGCGATTTAAATGTCGTAGTAGGTGGGGTGGCCAGGCGGGCTACCATACCTCCCACAGAACTTTCTGCAAATAAATACTTTTCATCTCTCACCCTACATTAAGACCATTAAGACTACAAATATTTTAAGGTAAGTAATGAGTGTACTGTATATGCATTTTATCACTAGGGTGCTTTAAGCGTCGTAGTATATTATGTATGGGTGGGGTGGCCAGGCAGGCTACCATACCTCCCACACGACTTTCCACAAATAAATACTTTTTACCTCTCACCCTACATTAAGACTACAAATATTTTAAGGTAAGTAATGAGTGTACTGTATATGCATTTTATCACTCTAGGGCCCTTTAACCCTTTCAGGGTTGAGAGGCCCTCTCCCAAACTCGTTCTCGGGGTCAAAAATTTTTCAGAAAAAAAAAATGTTTTTCTTATGAAATGATCGATCAAAATGACACCAAAAGTATGAAATTTGATGGAAAACTAACGGAAATATGCTCTTGTGAAGTTAGTGGTTTCGACAATATTTACGCATCGGCGATTTCGCCCACTTTGAACCCTATTTTCGGCCAATTCCAATGTTTCAGTCTACTAAAAGTTTAGCTATTTTGCTAGAATTACTTTTGTTCTATCAACTGAGTACAAGAAACTGCCAATTTACCGATTTGAACTACCCAATAAAGTGGTCAGAAATTGGCAATTTGGCCAATTTCACACAAATTTCAAAAGATGCCAATTTCAAAATAGGGTCCAAAATAAACGAGACAGACATTCCTGGCACTAAAATAACATTTTTATCTGTTCATTAGTCACGTCTCCAGGCCCCTCTTACATTACTTTTGATTTCCATTTTGAATTTTTTTCAAAAAAATAGAAGATTTTCTGTTATGTATACTACTGCATCATTGTAAAAACGGTATAAATAATATCAGCACACTTGTGGAAGTATATTAGACTACCCAGTTGATGTGTATTGGACTCATGGCGTGATTTGTTTACTTAACATCAGCAAATGAACATTTTGCTACTTTGCTCAGTTCAGGTACAGTGGTACCGACTTACGATATTTTCATTCAGAATGCTGTTCAAGTGCCATTACAAACAATTTATCTCCTTAAGAAATAATGTAAATAGACTAGTCTGTTTAGACCCCAAAATTACACTTACAAAGCATTTAAAAATAAACTTACATAAAGGGTGTTTGGACCATCGTAAGTCGTACACTGTACTTGTCATTTTGAAACCAATCAAAATATCACTATTTCTGTAATATATATTCCATTCTGTCAAATGAGACCAAGAAAACGAGAATACAACCATAATTACCATACGGAAATAGACTGCAAAATCTCTGTTTTAAACCAAAAACATGGTCGGAGTTTTTTTTTCCTCATTATGCACTGTGTGGTACAGGATTTTTTTTATACTGCGCACACTGACCGCACAGACCCATTCTCTCACATCTAGGCCTACCAGCCTGTTTCCACTTGATTTGAGGGCACTAGAATTTAGGCGTACTAGTACGTCAAAACCCCTGGCGAATAAGCCGTACTAGTACGGCCGAAACCCTGAAAGGGTTAAGTGTCGTAGTATATATTATGTGTGGGTGGGGTGGCCAGGAGGGCTACCGTACTTACCACACCTGACTTCTTACAATAAATACTACTCACCTTTTTGCCCTACATTAAGACTACAAATATTTTGAGGTAAATAATGAGTGTACTGTGTGTGTACGTATTTTACTTTTTAATGTTTTTTAATGCCTAGTTCTATTGCTAACTTAATACAGTAGGGCCCCACTTATACGGCAGGTTGGGTTCCAGGCTGCTGCCGGAAAGTAGACTTCGCCGGAGAGCAGAACGCCATTTTTTCTACTTATAAATGCATATAAATGCCAGACAACAAGTATACACTAACTTATATGTATTAAGTTAGTAATAGAACTAGGCATTAAAGAACACAATATGAAGTAAAATAACAAAAAAAGGAACAATACACTGGAACAATACACACACACAACCCGCACATATAAAAAGAGAGGAGCTTACGACAACGTTTCGGCCCGACTTGGACCATTTACAAAGTCACACCAACACACAGAACAGGTGGAAGGAGTATTTATAGGCAGGCAGACGGGGAGGGTACAAGAGAGTGGGGTAATAATGGAGGTAGTAGTGGAAGTGGTAGTAGTAGTAGTAGTGGAGACAGTCATATTCTAGGAAAGGAGCACTGCAAAGAAGCTGGTGGCCCGCATGGGTTGGACGAGAACACAGAGGGTTGGTTGAATCCTCCCTTATACACAACTTTCCCTGTATGAATCTTAGCCCTGGCTTTGTCTCTGTTGATGCTTTCCTCTCCCATTATAATAATAATAATAATAATAATAATAATAATAATTTTTATTTGGACATGATACAAAGAATTACATTTGGTTGTTGAGATTACATGAGGTGTACATGCCAAAAGCCCCTAGTATGCAGGGCATTTTGGGCAGACTTAAAATTAACTTAAAACTAGATTGTAAGAATTTTTGTAGATAGTATACAATGAGTAAAGGTGAGTATTTAAGCTATGAAATTTGAACATACGAAATTTGAACATAGTTTTGTACTTTTGTCTTCATTATAAAATTAATTAAATCAGATTAAACAAATTAAAGCAATAATAATAATAAAATGATAAAAAGTTATGGTTGATAATTTATAAAATAAGTAAAGATGCATATCTAAGTTATAAAGTTTGAATATAAGTTGAACATATCAATTAATTGTAGCAATTTATTGCAGCAACAAAAAGTTATGGTTGATAATTTATAAAATAAGTAAAGTTGCATATCTAAGTTATAAATTTTGAATATAACTTGAACATATCAATTAATTGCAGCAATTTATTGCAGCAATGCAACTAATTGAGTGAGATAACAATTTAAAACAATTAATTGCATTGCAGTTAGTTTACGTGGTCATTATAATGTAAGTGTTGTGGGAATAATTAGCTAGGTAAGTATTATTCATAACAGGTTTTACATTCATTCATTCGTTCATTCATACATTACATTGACTTGAATAGTCAGGTTTTACGTTAAGTGAATATTCTACTTTGCTGGGAATGGTTGATAAGGAGCAATTAGCTTTGGGTGAGAAGGTGGTTTTTTAGCATCGTTTTGAATTGGGTTACAGGTAGGGTTTCTTTGGCAATGACAGGTAATGAATTCCAAATTTTCGTGCCTTTTATGTGCATTGAGTTTTTACATAGTGTTAGGTGGACACGGGGAACATCGAGGAGTGATCTGTGTCTAGTGTTATGGTCATGTGTCCTGTTAAAATTAGTAAGGAGAAGTTTGAGTGGTGGGTTAATATCTGCATAGAGTGTTCTATGTATGTAATAGGCACAGTAAAAAGTATGGATGTCTTGTATGGTGAGTAAGTTTAGGTTTTTGAATATTGGTGGAGTATGTTGCCTGGAGTGAGAATTTGTTATCATTCTAACTGCTGCCTTTTGTTGTTAAATGCTCCAAACTTCAGAACACCCGTGACTTAACCTGATTCCTTCCCCTTTCATCTCTTCCCCTTCTCCTTTTTCTCCTATGGGTTTTCTTTTCTTTCTTTTCTTTTGCCTTGTATTTGTCCTTCTTTATTTTATTCGTCTTTTCCTCCCTCTGTGTTCTCGTCCAACCCATGCGGGCCGCCAGCTTCTTTGTAGTGCTCCTTTCCTAGAATATGACTGTCTCACACTACTACTACTACCACTTTCACTACTACCTCCATTATTACCCCACTCTCTTGTACCCTCCCCCTGTCTGTCTGCCTATAAATACTCCTTCCACCTGTTCTGTGTGTTAGTGTGACTTTGTAAATGGTCCAAGTCGGGCCGAAACGTCATCGTAAGCTCCTCTCTTTTTATATGTACGGGTTGTGTGTGTGAAGTAAAATACATACACAGTACATACATTACTTACCTTAAAATATTTGTAGCTTTAATGTAGGGCAAGAGGTGAGTAGTATGTACTTATTTGTAGGAAGTCTGGTGTAGGTAACCCTGGCTCCCCATCCCAAACTTAATATACAATATTTAAAGCAGCCCATAGAGATAAAATACACATACAGTACACTCATTATTTACCTTAAAATATGTGTAGTCTTAATGTAGGATGAGAGGTGAGTATTATTTATTTGTAGGAAGTGAGGTGTAGGTAGCCGGTAGATGTAGGTACGTATGTAGTCCGCCTGGGCTATATAGTACCTACACCTACCTACATAGCTACACGATATTTAATGCAGCCCAGAGCCATATTATTACCATTGACATACCATGTTCATTGAGTTTAATTGTTTCTAACAACTACCTTTAGATGCCATCATAAACAAAGGAAGAAGTAATGAATAATTCTTGCCGAGAATTGTAAAGAAAAGCGTTATGTGTTAAGGGAGTGACTGGGCCAACGTAGATTCATACACGTTTTCTCTGATGGTGGACTAGAGAAAATGTAATGTTTTCCCTCCGCCTGGCTACCACCCCTCCATAGTTGACACAAACCCACTACCATTATAGTATGCTCCTCACTTAGCGACGAATTCATTTACTGACGTGGTCTTAGGAACGGAACTCTGTCGTTAGTGAGGAGAGGCTGTAATGATGATAATAATAATAATAATCTTTATTTCTACATGTATAAGGTATACAGGCCTAGTTCACATCAGTGACATACGTACTGCTATATAGAAAGCCCCTTGTTATACAGAGCATTTTGGGCAAATTAGGTCAATTTTGTCCCAGGATGCGACCCACACCAGTTGACTAACACCTAGGTATTTACTTTTCTGATAGGTGAACATGAACAGCAGGTACCTTAATGAAATACATCCTACTGTTTCTACCTGTACCAGGGATCGACCCCTGGACCTCAGTCTGTGAGCTGAGTGCACTAGCAATCAGACTACTGGACACCTTATGCTGATAAACATAAATTGTTGTTAAGTTAAGCAAAGCAATGATAGATGGTGCAAATGCAATCTGTTGTTGCTGCAGCCCTGCATTCTTTTACAATATAAACATTTTATCAGTAATTATTGCACCCAATGTAGAGAACCCTGGAGTCAATTGTTTCAGTAATCCTTCAACAAAAAGAAAAGTAATAAAAATACACTATTTATTTACTCTTTGTTAATTAAGTATGCATTTACTTAAAAATATATTCATTTACCAGACCAAACTGATACTGTACAGTATGTAATAATATCTGGTTGATATCTAGGACACTTTAAAAAATACACATAATACGTTCATACCAGTACTGTAATGCTGTATCAAATTATAACATCTTTATAAAAAAAAATGGAATTTTACTAATTTTACAAATTTATATATATTTTTTCAGGAAGGGACAATGGAATCACAGGAATCACCCCAAACAGAAGAAAATATTTTAAGTTTTCTAGCCGAAGCATCTGTCTGGACAGATGAGGAGAGACTAATCAAGATCCCGAAAACATTGAAAGTTGTCATTATATCCTTTTAATAACATAAGAAAGTGTACATGTTATGTTTTAATATCTAGAATATGGTTATCATTTTGTTATTGTGATGCTTATTGGGACTCACTCAGTTGATATTAATTTTGAATGTTATTCTCATTAAATTTCATCTTAAAAAGTTTAAAATCATGTGTTTCACCACTTGTAAGGTACCACTATGCTCTCATACATTTCCCTTTTGCTTCCATTGATAACATTTCTCGTCTCCACAGATGCCTCAATGCACCAACCACCTTTTTCCACTCATCAATTCTATGGACCCCAATGGAAATAAGTCACTCTGTCTGACTTTTTTGGGTTATCCTAGGTTCTCTACACATATGCTGCTATGTATGATAATCTATGCATCTGTATTTGTGTATACCTGAATAAACTTACTTACTTACTATAGTCTTTCATAGCAGTCAGCAACTGAGTGGTGTAGAGCATCACTTGGGAACCTTGCCATTCTCCCTATAGTGGGTTTCAATTCTGTTGACTGCGATCTTTCTCTGTATATACCTGCTTGTTTCTGCATGGTGCATTGATATAAAAATTGTTTGTGAGGTTAGAACATACAGGAGGAGAATGAAATAGCTTGAAACCATGCTTGAGGCCCACTGATGTGCCCGGGCTGGGAAAGAAACATGGCTTGTAAACCAGGCTGCCTAGCTTTTGAGGCATTTGTGGCCAAATGGTGTAGAGCTTCACTTGGGAACCTTGCCGGTCTCTCTGTAGTGGGTTTGAATCCTGCTGACTGTGATCTTTCTATGTATATACACGCATGTTGCCGGGATATATATACTACTACAGTGGACCCCGAGTAACGAACAAAATTCATTCCAGAAGCCTGCTCAAGTGCCATTACCAAACGAATTTACTCCCTTAAGAAATAATGTCAAGTAGGTTAGTCCATTTCAGACCCCCAAAAATACACTTACAATATTATACTTACATAATTGTATGATTTCCGGGGTGTTCGTAACTCGGGGGTCCACTGTATACGTATACAGGTACCATCTGACTTACGATCAAGCTTGGTTCCGACCAACCGTTCGTAAGTCAAAATGGACGTAAGTCGAACCTTAGAAATTTGCTGATAGGGATAGTAGTAGTTATACATATGGTGGAAAAGTCCGTTGGTACATGAGAATGAAAGGTTACAAAAGCTATGGCTTGGGTTAGGATAAAAAATAGGTTGGGCAAATGTACAGTGGACCCCCGGATTATGCTATTTATCCGTTCCAGAGGGCTTAACTTAAACTGAAAATAACTTAATCCGAATCTATTTTCCCCATAAGAAATAATGGAAATTCAATTAATCCGTTTCAGACATACAAAAGTATTAAAATAAATATTTTTTACACATTAACTTACACAGTACATGTATATATAAATTACAACTAATACATACATCAGTGTATTAGCTTCACACTTACCTTTATTGAAGAGTTGTTGATGTGTGGAAGAAGGAAGGAGGGGGAGGAATCCCCTTCCATTAACACTGCAGGTACCAAGTTCTTTTCTGGGGTTACTGGCCTTTTTCTTTTAATGCCACTAGGACCAGGTTGAGAGTCACTGGACCCCACTCTAACCAAAAATCTGTCCAGGGAGCTCTTGTGTCTGGCGTTTCTTTAAAACATCCCTGAAATGGGACACCACATTGTCATTGTACATGTTGCCAGCACGGCCTGCAACAGCTTTGTTAGGGTGATATTCATCCATAAAGCCTTAAACATCAGTCCATTGTGCAATGATCTTCAGTTCTACCGTATTTCTGACATTCTTTACCACAGGGCTGGCACTAGGAGCTTTCTTTGGACCCATGGTGGCTTATTTAGCAGTTGCAGGCACTAAAAACAGTGGAAAAATGACAAAATGTATGGTATGAATGCGTGGGTGGCGCTTACTCAAATACAAATACAAATATTTATTTCTTCGCAATTTTACATAGAAGTTTACATAGAAGTACAAGGAGAGCCACTGACATGCCATGGCATTAAGGGCAGCTTAATCTAATGGCTTATAGACTATGTATGTACATAATTTTGGAGAAATTGAGTGAGTTTGACTTGTTTAAATATTGTTCAGATTACAATATGATGATATTACAATGGGCAAATTACAATATGGTGATACTACATTGTAACAAGTGTTTAGTAGTATAGTAGTTAATAGTAAAAATTGAAATTATCTTAATGGAAATATGTAACATTGAGCATTTTTGAAAGTAATTTACAGAATGCATATTTAGTTTAGATGGAATATGAGTAACAGTTTGTTGAGCTTAAAACTTGATAAAAAGTAATATTAAACATGAAAAATTGAATTATTTATTTTAGGGAAAGTAGATGGTACTATAATAGTAATATAATATAAATTGAAATATCTTATAGAAAATAACATGAGCATTTAAGTAATATAATAGAACATAATAGTAAAATAGAAATTATCTTATAGGAAAATAACATTGAGTATGTTTTGAGTATGAGTATTTAGTTAAGGGTGAGTAGGTGGTTTTTGAGAAGAGTCTTAAAATGATTTTCAGACAAGGTTATTTTAGTATTTACTGGTAATGAATTCCAGATTCTGGGGCCCTTTATGTGCATAGAATTTTTACATAGGTTGATATGGACACGGGGTATATCAAAAAGTGATCTGTGCCTTGTGTTGTGGTCATGGGTCATATTAAAGTTGGTGAGGAGAATTTTGAGCGGAGGGTTTATATTAGAGTGTAGAGTTCTATATATGTAGTAGGCACAAGAATAAGTGTGAATGTTCTTTATGGTGAGTAGTTTTAGGCTTTTGAATATTGGCGGAGTATGCTGTCTAGAGTGGGAATTTGTTATCATTCTGACTGCAGCCTTTTGCTGGGTTATGAGTGGTCTAAGGTGATTTAATGTTGTTGATCCCCATGCACAGATTCCATAGGTGAGATAAGGGTAGATGAGTGAGTGATTTAGTGCAAGGAGAGCTGATTGAGGCACATAGTAGCGTATCTTTGATAATATGCCTACTGTCTTTTGACATTTTCTTGGAAATTTGTTGTATGTGTGTTTGGAATTTAAGGCTAGTGTCAATGTGGATTCCTAGGAATTTTCCCTCTGTGAGTCTTGTGATGGTGAACCATTGAGTGTTATGTTAAGTGGAACATTTGTGGCTCTGTTTCCAAACTGTATGAAGTAGGTCTTGTCAGTATTGAGAGTAAGCTTATTAGTCGTCATCCATGTTGATATTTTCTGTAATTCGGCATTGACGGTGTTGGCCAGTATGACTGGATTTGGGTGAGAGAAGACATACGTTGTGTCATCTGCAAATAATATGGGTTTGAGTAGTTGTGATGCATTCGGTAGGTCATTGATGTAAATGAGGAATAGGAGTGGACCCAGGACACTTCCCTGAGGGACTCTGACTGTAATTTGTTGTGTGGAACTCGCTGGTAAACAATGGCACATTGCTGTCCCAGGGCACGTGTACGCGTTGAAGACGAATAGCGTACTTTGAGTGGATCGTTGTAAACTGAGTCAATATTTTTACGGAAAAATGTATCGCTAACCGAATTTAGCGTAATCCGACGCCATCGTAATGCTGGGGTCCGGGGTCCACTGTATATGGATGGAGTTGAGAAGGCATGTTTCAGTGTTCCTTCTCTATTACATAAGCACATAAGAAAGGAGGAACACTGCAGCAGGCCTGTTTGCCCACACAAGTGCCGATACACTTTACCAGGTATACTCAACAGACTTATTCCCCTATAATTTTTACACTCTTTTTGCCCACCTTCCCTTTATATAAAAGAACTATGCATGCTCTCGGACAGTCCCATCTTTCATACATTTACTGAACAAAAGTACCAACCACTCCAAAACTATATCCTCACCTGCTTTTAACATTTCAGTCATGATCCCATCAGTTCTAATGCCTTACGCACCTTCCCCACACTCACATCCGGCTCTGCTTCACTCCTAAAAGATGTTATACCTCCCAAACCAATGCATGAAATCACTGCCTCCCTCTCTTCATCAACATTTAACAGTTTCTCATAATATTCCTGCCATCTTCCCAATACCTCCAACTCCCCATCTACTAACTCTCATATTCTGTTTTTAACTATCAAGTCCATTTGTTCCCTAAGCTTTCTTAACCTGTTTATCTCACTCCAAAACTTTTTCTTATTCTCAGCAAAATTTACATATTTTTCACATTATCATGTCTTCCCTGGTCCTTTTCTCCTTTAGGGTTATTAGATTAAATTCCTTTAGTCTTTCTAAGTACGTAGCTCATACCCATTCGTAGCTCAGACTTCTGACATTTGGTTACAAAGGCATGACTGCAATAAAGACCTATATTTGTGCAATGTTTCAGTCAACATTAGGCTTTTTCAAGTGCATTTTTAAGAAAGCCTAATGTAGGATGAAGCACAAATAAAGGTTTTTGCTGCAGTTGTGTTAGTACTAAAACATATACAGTAGTAAACCCCTCTATTTAGGAAATACAGTATGGCACAAAATCTGCTGAGTCAACTAATTCAGAAGTAACTGACAGATTTTGTTGATCACAAGTTGTTTGTTATTATTACAATGGTGGCAGAATAATATCACCTTTACCCACCACAATGGTTATTACCAACCACCCGCTCTCCCCTCTTAGTCCATTAAATTGAGGGTTTACTGGTTTTAAAATGTGTTCAAGATTTTTCCAGGATGGTTTTCATTTATCTGCTCTGCATTCTTTTGACTTGAATATGTGCTATTTTTTTTTTATATTGTATTCAGGATGAGTTTTCTCACCTTAACTAAACACACGATTTCTTACAAAAAGCTTCACCTGCAGAAGAGGGAGTGCAGGTTACAAGATTTGTCTTCAGTTCATTCTTATCTCATCTTCAAGTTGACTCAGATGCCTTTAGTCTTCTTCGTGTTGCTCTACCTTGCCTGAAGACTGCCTTTGGTAACTTCTTGCAAGAGTGTGGAAGAGAAGCCAGGACAAACATAGATGGAATTATTGAGTTACTTCAGGTATGAGATTTGCAGCATGATACAATTTAACATACTTTTCCAAATTTTACTTCACTTAGATATAAAAATTTCACTAAGGAGATGCAATTGTTCATTATTTTTCTGAGTTCCAGGAGAGTTGTGATTCCAATCTAATTAATTTACTTTCCATGACTTTAAACCCATACTTATAAGCATTCTTAACCAAAAAATTAAATTTTTTATTGGGGTTTGATTCTGAGGGAAGGGCAGGGAGGCTGCAGTTTGAAGGGTCATTTGAATTGTGATGTCTGTACCTTTTTGGCAAGATAACTATTGAATTAATGATTGATGAATGTGTTTTCCTTTTTTGGATTTTTTTTTCATGCAAGTTACATCATAGTATGTGAATATTTAGTAGTGTTTATTAAATCCTCTCATTTACGCTTGACCCTTTTTTAATATTCCTTAGTTTTTAATGATCTCAGTTATCTCCCACCAAACTAAACTGACCCCTCCAAAAAAAAAAAAAAAAAGGAAATATATTTACCATCATTCATTCATTCAATAGCTGTCTTGCAGGAAGTGTCCAAACATGACAATTTAGATGGCTCTTCAAACATCTCCACCCCTCCTTCAGAATGCAGGCAATGTGCTTTCCACCTCTAGGACTCAACTTCACCTACCCAGTTTACCTTGGAACCTATGAGCCAGGTGGTAATTCCTATTGCTCAGAAATTAAATGAGAATTTATCCCCATGATAAATATAGAGAATTCCATATTGTTTAATACAGTACAATTTATTCTTTACCCCCCCAAAAAAAAAAAACGAGAGATTAATAATGGAATATTGAGATCAAAATGGTGGTAGAGAAGAAAAACAAAAGTTTTTGTTCTTTGAAATGTAAAAATAATACTAGGAAGCTTTACAACCAACAACACCAAGGAAAGTGTCAGGTTTATATTGTCTTCAGTCACAACACAACACTTAAAAGAATGAAGGTGGCCTAAAAAAAAAAAAAAAGCAAAGCGTATAAAAAGGTATAATAAAGATTGGTATTGTAGAAGATGATCAAATAAATAAGTGGTGAGACATTGTTAATAAATTTTGCTGAAAGTAAACAAAATTATAGAGAAACTAAGGTGAGGGAATTAAGTGAACAAGTGGATCTGTATATTGAGAGTTAACATTGTGAGATTCTCCACTAACAATCAAACAATTTTATTTCTTTGTGCAGTATAAAAATGTAGTTGACATGTAATAAAATATTAAGAACAAAAGAAAGCCACTAGCATGCATGTGCATTTTGGGCAGTATTAGACATAATTCCAGCTTGATACAGGGAGGAACAAGATACTGTGGACCCCCGAGTTACGAGCATAATTCATTCCAGAATCCTGCTCAAGTGCCATTACCGAACGAATTTACTCCCTTAAGAAATAATGTCAAGTAGGTTAGTCCATTTCAGACCCCCAAAAATACACTTACAAAAGCACTTACAATATTATACTTACATAAGTGTACGATTTCCGGGATGCTCGTAACTCGGGGGTCCACTGTATATTTTTTGAGTGAAGAGCAAAGCTGAAATGAAAAAGAGCAGTGTTGCATAGGATTAAAACTGATTCTGAAAACAGGTGGAAAAGAAAGGTGCTTGAATGTTTGTTCAGAGTTTGTATGGCAGAAAGGAAGGTGATGATGGATTGTTAAAATGTATGTATATATGTATGCATGAATACATACATCACACACATACATACATCACACACACACACATACATCACACACACATCACACACACATCACACACACATCACACACACATCACACACACATCACACACACATCACACACACACACACACACACACACACACACACACACACACACACACACACACACACACACACACACACACACACACACACACACACACACACACACACACACACACACACACACACACACACACACACACACACACACACACACACACACACACACACACACACATCACACACACACACACACACACACACACACACACACACACACACACACACACACACACACAGCCCCGGTGGCCTGGTGGGTAAAGCTCTCGCTTCACTCACGGAGGGCCCGGGTTCAATTCCCGGTGGGGCAGAAACATTTGAAGTGTTTCCTCACATACACATACATACACACATACACATACAACAGGCCTAGTGTCTAATCGACATGTGCCTAGGACAAAATGGTAACTAACACACACACACACATACACACATACACATGTAGTGTCATCAACTGGCTTCTCGAATTTAACCCCACCAAATGCAAAGTCATGAAGATCGGAGAAGGGCAAAGAAGACCGCTGACAGAGTACAGGCTAGGTGGACAAAGGCTACAAACCTCATCAAAGGAGAAAGACCTTGGGATGAGTATAACACCAAGCACGTCTCCGGAAACACACATCAACCAGATAACCGCGGCAGCATATGGGCGACTGGCAAACCTAAGATTAGCGTTCCGTTACCTTAACAAGGAATCGTTCAAGACACTGTACACCGTGTACGTCAGGCCCATACTAGAGTATGCAGCACCAGTCTGGAACCCACACCTGGTCAAGCACGTCAAGAAATTAGAGAAAGTGCAAAGGTTTGCGACAAGGCTAGTTCCACAACTCAGGGGACTGCCCTATGAAGAAAGGTTGAGGGAAATAGGACTAACAACACTGGAGGACAGAAGGGTTCGAGGAGACATGATAACGACATACAAAATACTGCGGGGAATCGACAAGGTAGATAGTGACAGGATGTTCCAGAGAGGAAACACAGAAACAAGGGGACACAACTGGAAGCTGAAGACTCAGATGAGTCAGAGGGATGTTAGGAAGCAATTCTTCAGCCATAGAGTAGTTAGGAAGTGGAATAGTTTAGCGAATGATATAGTGGAGGCGGGAACCATACATAGTTTTAAGACAAGGTACGATAAAGCTCATGGAGCAGGGAGAGCAGAGACCCAGTAGCGGACAGTGCAGAGGCGGGGCCAGGAGCTGAGTCTCGACCCCTGCAACCACAATTAGGTGAGTACAATTAGGTGAGTATACACACACACACACACACACACACACACACACACACACACACACACACACACACACACACACACACACTCACTCACTCACTCACTCACTCACTCACTGCCAAATGCAAAGTCATGAAGATTGAGGAAGGGCAAAGAAGACCGCAGACAGACTATAAGCTAGAAGGGCAAAGACTGCAAACCTCACTCAAGGAGAAAGATCTTGGAGCTCGTATAATAACGAGCATGTCTCTGGAAGCACACATCAACCAGATAACTGCTGCAGCATATCGGCGCCTGCAAATCTGAGAATAGCGTTCCGACATCTTAATAAGGAATTGTTCAGGATCCTGTACATTGTGTACGTTAGGCCCATATTGGAGTATGCAGCACCAGTTTGGAACCCACACCTAGCCAAGCACGTAAGGAAACTAGAGAAAGTGCAAAAGTTTGCAACAAGACTAGTCCCGGAGCTAATGGGTATGTCCTATGAGGAGAGGTTAAGGGAAATTGACCTGACAACACTGTAGGACAGGAGGGATAGGGGGGATATGATAACGACATATAAAATACTGAGAGGAACTGACAAGGTGGCCAGAGACAGGATGTTCCAGAGATGGGACACAGCAACAAAGGGTCACAGTTGGAAGTTGAAGACTCAGATGAATCACAGGGATGTTAGGGAAGTCACAGAGTTGTCAGGAAGTGGAAGTCTGGGAAGTGATGTAGTGGAGGCAGGATCTATACATAACTTTAAGAAGAGATATGATAAAACTCATAGAGCAGGAAGAGTGACCTAGTAGCGGCCAGTGAAGAGGCAGGGCCAGGAGCTGTGACTCGACCCCTGCAGCCACAACTAGGTGAGCACACACACTGCAACCACAACTAGGTAAGTACACACACACATTCGTTCATATATACATCTACATATATGCATACAGGAGGGCCCCGCTTTACGGCATTTTGCTTTACGGCGTTCTGCTAATACAGACATTTCAATTTATGATCAAAACTCTCAATACGGCTCCCCCCACCTGACTTTCTAATATGGTCACCACGCCCCACCCAGATTGTTTACATTCTCCGTAAGCTCCTTGAGCACCGCATCTCTTCATTATGTCTGGAAGCTTTACAAAATTTCAAGTGTTTTAAAGTTATTTCATGTTTTATATTCTTTTTTTTTTCAACACGTCGGCCATCTCCCACCGAAGCGGGGTGGCCCAAAAGGAAAAAACGAAAGTTATGTTTTATATATATACTCTGATAATTATACTTATGTGTACCTGCACCTAAATAAACTTACACACTGTGCTGGTATGCAGGTACACATTAAAATCACTAAGAGTGTTTTATTAGGCTTGAGAATGCCATATTAATAATGATAATAATATAATACACAATAATAATCACTCTGAGGTGCATTAAATGTCGTATATTACGTTAATATAAACATTTTCATTAATAATCCATCTATGATATTTTTTTCAAAATTATATAATAAACATGCTAGGTAACATATAAACATGATAAATACACCCCACAGTAGAATAAATTAACATAAATGTGAGATGTTAGGTGTAGATGAACGTGTATCATCCAAAACCAGACGCCGTCTATTTGTTTACATCCTCCGCAACTTTTCTTTCTCATTTACTCGTTCTCTCTCTCTCTCTCTCTCTCTCTCTCTCTCTCTCTCATTTATTCGTTTTTATATCGTTTACTCACCTCTCACCCAACATTAACCTTTAACCCTTAAACTGTCCACATGTAGATCTACGTTCACGTGCATAGCACTCCAAACATAGATCTACATTTTATTTTTCCTGCCTCCAAATTTGGCACAATTGGCCTGAGATGCCTGGTCAGTATTGATGTGTGCAGTATTAAAAAAATCTGGGACCACTTAGTATCTTGTGGGAGCACCAGTTCAATTGAGTGCCAGCTAGAGCAAATAACATGGCAAACACCAGGGATTCACTGATGTCATGTCATGTTAACACTCCCCTTTTAAGAGGAAAGTGATGTTCACCCAGAGTTTAGTGGCTTTGAGATGGATGTGGCCACAAGTGGTCGAGGAAATATAAAAAACCTTGATAATAACCCATGTGCAACATTTGTGCAACATCCTTTTATTTCTGATATCACTGGTAGTGTCATTCTGCCAGAATGTCCTATAACCTATGCCCTAAGTAAAGAGAAATGATTCTGGAACATGTGTAATACGTATTCGGCTGGCTGGCTGGCTAGCTGGCTGACTGACTTTGGCTCTGTCTCTGTCTGTGTCTGTCTCTGTCTGTCTATATTCCTATATATCTCTGTCTGTCTGTTTATATCTCTATCTGTCTGTCTATATCTGTCTGTCTCTGTCTATCTCTGTCTCTAACAGGTACACATAAGTACACTTATTATACATAGTGTAAATTACCTAGGATAACCCAAAAATTCCAGGCAAAGTGCTATACAGTGCATGTAGATATAAGGCATAATAAGCATGACTGGCAAGTAATATGCTTTTCACTTGCTCAGGAATCAGATGTGACGACTGCATCGTGTGTAATACCTGTTGGTTTACGAGCCACTCCCTGAGACAGAGAGACAAACAGATGGAAAGACACACACACAGGCAGACAGAAAGACAGATAAGCAGAGCTAGACAGACAGATAAGAAGAGCTAGACAGACAGACAGATAGACAGACAGACAGACATGTTTGTGTGTAACAGTGAAAACAAATAAAGACAGGGTTTCCTGGAGCAGTTCACGTTCATCAAGTGTCACTCCACTGCTGCATGGTCAGCAGTTTAGTGACACTCTTCTTAACACCATGCTTCAAGGAGTTTTATAATATACTCCAGCATGTCTAAACATTGCTGAGACTTATAAATAAATACTTTCTATATACAGTGGTACCTCGAGTTACGATGGTCCCCAAAATCGCCCTTTTATGTAAGTTTATTTTTTTAAATGCTTTTATAGGTATATTTTTGGGGGTGTAAAAGGACTAGTCTATTTTACATTATTCCTTATGGGGATAAATTCGTTTGGTAATGGCACTTGAACAACATTCTCGAACGAAAAAATATCGTAACTCGAGGTACCACTGTATTTCTAGATAATAGTAAATGACCAAGGCAGGTGAAAATCTTCACCTGTCAGTGTGTTTGTGACTATTTGAGTACTGTTTCAGTACCTAATATTAGTGTCTGAACAAAGATTGGCTATGAAATCACAAGAACTACTATAAATTGTAATTATCAGTACATAAAAATTATATAAATTAAAATAAAAACGAGAAAAAAAGGTATATCGGCAACACTTCTGCAAGCGGCAGGACTCGATGTTGCTGTCAGGTAAGCATCCAGGGCCATCTTCGCGGTCTTATATCTCAGTAAGTACTGATCCTTAAAAAAAAATTTCTGTCTTATTACACACAGAAAATTGCCCTCTTTAATTGAAAACAAAAACTATTTTTTTTTTTCAAAATATTCAGAGCGCTGGCAGTGAAAATGTAGATCTACGTTTGGACAGTTTAACCCTTTGAGAGTCAGTCATGTGCATGTACGTCATAACAGACAGGGTTGGTCACGTACTTATGCGCGTAAATTCTAGCGCCTTCAAATCTGGTGGAAGAAAGCTGGTAGGCCTACATGTGAAAGAATGGGTCTGCATGGTCAGTGTGCGCAGTATAAAAAAAATCCTAAAGCATGCAGTGCATAATGAGAAAAAAACTCTTGACTGTTTTTGGTTTAAAACAGTGATTTTGCAGTGTATTTTCGTATGGTATTTATGGGTGTATTCTTGTTTTCTTGGTCTCATTTGATAGAATGGAAGATATATTACAGAAATAGAGATGATTTTAATTGGTTTCATGATGAAAATTACCTTGAAATTGAGCTCAAAGTAGTGGAAATGTTCGATTTTTGCTGATGTTCAAGAGTAAACAAATCACGCCATGCGTTCAATACACATCAACTGGTGAGTCTGATATTCTTTCACAAGTGCGCTGATATTATTTATACCATTTTTACAATAATTCAGTAGTCTGCATAACAGTAAATCTTCTATTTTTTGTGAGAATAAAAATTCAAAATGGAAAGCAAGAGTAATATGCCTGGAGACATGACTAATGAACAGGGAAAATGTTATTTTAGTGCCAGGAATGTCTATCTTGTTTATTCTGGACCCTGTTACCCTGTTTTGAAATTGGCATCCTTTGAAATTTGTGTGAAATTGCCCAAATTGCCAATTTCTGACCACTTTATTGGGTAGTTGAAATCGGTAAATGGGCGGTTTCTTGTATTCAATCGATAGAACAAATGGAGTTCTAGCAAAATAGCTATGATCTTAGTCGACTTTAACATTGGAATTGGCCGAAAATAGGGCTTAATCAAAGTGGACAAAATCGCCGATGCGTGAATATCTTCAAGACCGCTAACTTTGCGAGAGCATAATTCCATAAGTTTTCCATCAAATTTCATACTTTTGGTGTCATTACGATCGGGAAAAGATTCTCTATCATTCCATAAGAATTTTTGTTTTCAAATATTTTTCGACCCTGATAACGAGTTTAGGATCGGGGGTCTCGACCCTCAAAGGGTTAAGACTACAAATATTTTAAGGTAAGTAATGAGTGTACTGTATATGCATTTTATCGCTCTACGGAGCAGGCGATCACTCGCTCACGCCCTAGAGCGAACGTGTGGCGGGCAATCACTCGCCCGCCACCTGTTCAGTTTGGGTTTTTACATTGTCTGAACCCCATGTACAGTGGACCCTCGCTTATCGGCCGTTCCTGTTATCGGCCAACTCACTTATAGGCTGTTTTTTTGGCTTCCGGTTATCAGCCGTTTTTTTGCTTATTGGCCATATGGGAAGCGTCAACCTGCCAGCGACGCCACTTCCTCACGAGTATCACACTCAGTCTGCGTCTCTCTCTCTCGTTGAGTAAGGCATACTCTGCTTGTTCATCCATTCATCCGTTCATTTTGGTGCTTTATTGATTATGACTGTGAAATAAGCCACCATGGGGCCAAAGAAAGTTCAGAGTGCCAGCCCTTTGGTAAAGGGCTGAGAGGGAAGAATGTGCCTTCTTCAGTGATTCTACGATATGTACGATACTAAAGCAGCAGGAGTCGATAAAGGCTATAGTGCCAGCCAGCGATAGTGTACCAGTGTAGCAAGTAAGTTAAACAATTAAGCGATAGAAAAATGACGACACGAAACTTAACTCCTCCATTGTTGTTTGAGGTATATAGGGCAACTGACAACACCGCCGCCTCTTCTGCCGCGTTCACCACCACTATGTAAGGCTTATACTCTCAGTGGCCCTTATACCCCCAACAACAACAACACAACACCACTCGTGACATATGTAATGACATATTTAATTAATTCTAGAGTATATGTCATTGTTTCTATGTTATTAATATTGTTTATTATGTCATATTAGATGAATTGTGATAGATAAATATGCGTGTTGTAAAAGTCAACTAAAATGCCGGGAACAATGGGCTAGTAACCCCTTTTCCTGTATAGCTTACTAAAAAGAAAAAGAAGAAAACCGTCAAAGTGGGATGTTTGAATGTGCATGGATGTTGTGCGAATGATAAGAAAGAGATGATTGTAGATGTTATGAATGAAAAGAAGTTGGATGTCCTGGCTTTAAGTGAGACAAAGCTGAAGGGGGTAGGAGAGTTTCAGTGGGGAGAAATAAATGGGATTAGGTCAGGGGTTTCAAATAGAGTTAGAGCTAAAGAAGGAGTGGCAATAATGTTGAATAATCAGTTATGGCAGGTAAAGAAGGAATATAAATGTATAAATTCAAGGATTATGTGGAGTAAAATAAAGGTTGGATGTGAAAAGTGGGTTATAGTAAGTGTTTATGCACCTGGAGAAGAGAGAAGTGTAGAGGAGAGAGATTTTGGGAAATGTTGAGTGAGTGTGTGGGGAGTTTTGAACCAAGTGAGAGAGTAATTGTGGTTGGGGATCTAAATGCTAAAGTGGGTAAAAATGTTGTGGAGGGAGTAGTAGGTAAATTTGGGGTGCCAGGGGTAAATGTAAATGGGGAACCATTAATTGAGCTATGTGTAGAAAGAGGTTTGGTAATAAGTAATACATATTTTATGAAAAAGAGGATAAATAAATATACAAGGTATGATATAGCACATAAGGAAAGTAGTTTGTTGGATTATGTATTGGTGGATAAAAGGTTGATGGGTAAGCTTCAGGATGTACATGTTTATAGAGGGGCAACGGATATATCAGATCATTATTTGGTTGTAGCTACAGTTAGAGTAAAAGGTAGATGGGACAAAAAGAAAATGGCAACAGCAAGTAAGAGAGAGGTAAAAGTGTATAAACTTAGGGAGGAGGAAGTTAGGGTGAGATATAAGCAACTATTGGCAGAAAGGTAGGCTAGTGCAAGTATGAGTAGTAGGAGGGTAGAAGAGAGTTGGGATAGTTTTAAAAATGCAGTATTAGAATGTGGGGCAGAAGTTTGTGGCTATATGAGGGTGGGTGCAGGAGGAAAGAGGGGTGAGTGGTGGAATGAAGAAGTAAAGGGTGTGATAAAAGAGAAAAGGGTAGCTTATGAGAGGTTTTTACAAAACAGAAGTGTTAATAGAAGAGCAGAGTATATGGAGAGTAAAAGAAAGGGGAAGAGAGTGGTGAGAGAGTGCAAAAGAAGATCGGATGAAAGAGTGGGAGAGGCTCTGTCAAGAAATTTTGCTGAAAACAAGAAAATTTTTGGAGTGAGATAAACAAGGTAAGAAAGCCTAGGGAACGAATGGATTTGTCAGTTAAAAACAGAGTAGGGGAGTTAGTAGATGGGGAGCTGGAGGTACCTCGAGTTACAATGGTCCCCAAAATCGCCCTTTTATGTAAGTTTATTTTTTTAAATGCTTTTGTAGGTATATTTTTGGGGGTGTAAAAGGACTAGTCTATTTTACATTATTCCTTATGGGGATAAATTCGTTTGGTAATGGCACTTGAACAGCATTCTCGAACGAAAAAATATCGTAACTCGAGGTACCACTGTATTGGGTAGATGGCGGGAATATTTTGAGGAACTTTTAAATGTTGATGAAAAAAGGGAAGCGGTAATTTCTTGTACTGGCCAGGGAGGTACAACATCGTTTAGGAGTGAAGAAGAGCAGGATGTGAGTGTGGGGGAGGTGCGTGAGGCATTACGTAGAATGAAAGGGGGTAAAGCAGCTGGAATTGACGGAATCATGACAGAAATGTTAAAAGCAGGGGGGATATAGTGCTGGAGTGGTTGGTATTTTTGTTTAATAAATGTATGAAAGAGGGGAAGGTACCTAGGGATTGGCAGAGAGCATGCATAGTTCCTTTATATAAAGGGAAGGGGATAAAGAGAGTGTAAAAATTATAGGGGAATAAGTTTACTGAGTATACCAGGTAAAGGGTATGGCAGGGTTATTATTGAAAGAATTAGAGGTAAGACAGAGAGTAGGATTGCAGATGAGCAAGGAGGCTTTAGAGTGGGTAGGGGATGTGTAGATCAAGTGTTTACAGTGAAGCATATATGTGAACAGTATTTAAATAAAGGTAGAGAAGTTTTCATTGCATTTATGGATTTAGAAAAGGCATATGATAGAGTGGATAGGGGAGCAATGGGGCAAATGTTGCAAGTGTATGGAATAGGTAGTAAGTTACTGAAGGCTGTAAAGAGTTTTTATGAGGATAGTGAGGCTCAGGTTAGGGTGTGTAGGAGAGAGGGAGATTACTTCCCGGTAAAAGTAGGTCTTAGACAGGGATGTGTAATGTCACCATGGTTGTTTTAATATATTTATAGATGGGGTTGTAAAAGAAGTAAATGCTAGGGTGTTGGGGAGAGGGGTGGAATTAAATTATGGAGAATTAAATGCAAAATGGGAGTTGAAACAGTTACTTTTTGCTGATGATACTGTGCTTATGGGAGATTCTAAAGAAAAGTTGCAAAGGTTAGTCGACGAGTTTGGGAGAGTGTGTAAAGGTAGAAAGTTAAAAGTGAACATAGATAAGAGTAAGGTGATGAGGGTATCAAACAATTTAAATAAAGAAAAATTGGATATCACATTGGAGAGAGGGATTATGGAAGAAGTAAATGTTTTCAGATATTTGGGAGTTGACGTGTCAGTGGATGGGTTTATGAAGGATGAGGTTAACCATAGAATTGATGAAGGAAAAAAGGTGAGTGGTGCGTTGAGGTATCTGTGGAGACAAAAAACGTTATCCATGGAGGCAAAGAAGGGAATGTCCGAAAGTATAGTGGTACCAACACTCTTATATGGGTGTGAAGCATGGGTTGCAAATGCTGCAGCGAGGAGGAGGCTGGAGGCAGTGGAGATGTCCTGTCTAAGGGCAATGTTTGGTGTAAATATTATGCAGAAAATTTGGAATGTGGAAATTAGGAGAAGGTGTGGAGTTACTAAAAGTATTTGTCAGAGTGCTGAAGAGGGGTTGTTGAGGTGGTTTGGTCATTTACAAAGAATGGATCAAAGTAGAATGACTTGGAGAGCGTATAAATCTGTAGGGGAAGGAAGGCGGGGTAGGGGTCGTCCTAGAAAAGGTTGGAGGGAAGGGGTAAAGGAGGTATTGTGGGCGAGGGGCTTGGACTTCCAGCAAGCATGTGTGAGCGTGTTGGATAGGAGTGAATGGAGACGAATGGTTTTTGGGACATGACGATCTGTTGGAGTGTGAGCAGGGTAACATTTTGTGAAGGGACGCAGAAAAACCAGTTAATTGATTTAATTGGACTTGAGTCCTGGAAATGGGAAGTACAATGCCTGCACTTTAAAGGAGGGGTCTGGGATAGTAACAGCTGGGAGGGACAATTCTCATCTGTCGTATCTGAGCTCCTCTGCAAAGACAGTGATTATGTATGAGTGTGGTGAAAGTGTTGAATGATGATGAAAGTATTTTCTTTTTGGGGATTTACTTTCTTTTTGGGTCACCCTGCCTCGGTGGGAGACGGCCGACTTGTTGAAAAAAAAAAAAAAAATCTGTAGTGTTGATACTAGTGTCAATATTGAAGGAGTATCTTGTCCTGTCTCCAAACAAACTCCTGCCGCTGCCACCACTAGCCACATACCTAATGACATATTTTATTCATTCTAGAGTGTAAATGAGGTTTCTATGTTGTTTATATTGTTTATTATGTCATATTAGATGAATTGTGATAGATAAATAAGCCGTATAGAGTTGATATTAGCATCATATTGAAGGAGTATTTTGTCCCGTCTCCCAACAATACTCTACTCCTGCCTTCAATAAAGGTATGTAATAGTGATTTAAATGTTCATTTATCCATTTCTTTAGTAATTTTATTTAGTTCTTATTGTTTTGTGTATGTAAAACTATAGTTAATCAAAAAATTTTTTTTGTTGATATTTTTGTGTGGAATGGATTAATTTTTTTTTTTTTTTTTCAACAAGTCGGCCGTCTCCCACCGAGGCAGGGTGACCCAAAAAGAAAGAAAATCCCCAAAAAGAAAATACTTTCATCATCATTCAACACTATCACCACACACATACATAATCACTGTCTTTGCAGAGGAGCTCAGATACGACAGCTGAGAATTGTCCCTCCCAGCTGTCACTATCCCAGACCCCTCCTTTAAAGTGCAGGCATTGTACTTCCCATTTCCAGGACTCAAGTCCAACTAAATCAATTAACTGGTTTTCCTGAATCCCTTCACACAATGTTACCCTGCTCACACTCCAACAGATCGTCATGTCCCAAAAACCATTCGTCTCCATTCACTCCTATCTAACACGCTCACACATGCTTGCTGGAAGTCCAAGCCCCTCGCCCACAATACCTCCTTTACCCCTTCCCTCCAACCTTTTCTAGGACGACCCCTACTCCGCCTTCCCCTACAGATTTATACGCTCTCCAAGTCATTCTACGTTGATCCATTCTCTCTAAATGACCAAACCACCTCAACAACCCCTCTTCAGCCCTCTGACAAATACTTTTAGTAACTCCACACCTTCTACATTAATTCTTATGGGAAATATTATATTGGTTATAGGCAATTTCGGTCTTAGGCTGAGCTTCTGGAACGGATTGCGGCCAATAAGCGAGGGTCCACTGTAACTGTATTTGTGTATACCTGAATAAACTTACTTACTAACAAGGTATGTCGATGGCTGAGATAGCCATCAAATAGTTACATATAGCAACATATGTGTAGAGAACCTAGGTTAATCCAAAAAAGTCAGACAAAGTGACTTATTGCTGACATGGAAAAACTTTTGCACTGCCACTTACCTTTTACACATTCATATTAATATTTTACGGTAAGTAATAAGTGTACTGTGTGTGTATTTTACTTTTTATTGTGTTTTTTAATGCCTAGTTCTATTGCTAACTTAATATATGTTAGTGTAAAGTATAATCTAGCATTTATATGTATTTATAAGTGAAAAAAATGGGGTGTTGCAGTTCACGGCATTAGCCTGGAACCTAACCTGCTGTATAAGTAGGGCCCTACTATACATACATCCATATACGTACTGGCAATCCATAATCACCTTACTTTCTGCCATGCAAACTGTGTCTGTCTATCTGTTTATTTTTGTGTTTTTTTGGCGGGGAGGGGAAGGGGAGTTCTTTTGTTCAAAGGGTAAAAAAGAGACAAAATAAAGTAGAAGAATTATAGGGGAATATATCTGTTAATTACAGTGGACCCCCGGTTTTCGTGATTTTTTCGTTCCAGAATGCTGTTCAAGTGCCATTACCTAATGAATTTATTCCCATAAGGAATAATGTAAAGTAGACTAGTCCTTTTAGACCCCCAAAAATACACTTATAAAAGCATTTAAAAAAATACACTTACATAAAAGGGCGAGTTTCGAGCAGGACGAACACCGGGGGTCCACTGCATATGAGTGAGGTGAAAGTGTTGAACGATGATGAAAGTATTTTTTGGGGGGGATTTTCTTTCTTTTTTGGGTCACCCTGCCTCGGTGGGAGACGGCCGACTTGTTGAGGGGAAAAAAAAAACATCTGTTAAGTGTTCCTGATAAATTGTTAAGCAGAGGAATGATTAATAGGCATTGGAAAGGCAAGATGATAATTAAAGATCAGAGTGCATTTTAAAAGAGAAAGGAATGTGTGGACAAAGTGTTTGTGGAAAACTAGACACAAATGTAGTATAATGTGATGTAGTATGTTTCACCCACTCATTGGGCTTTATCAGCTATCTGAGCAAAGATTACATAGGTACATATAGGGCAGATCTGTTTGTGACTTGATAAATATAGCCCACTGCGTGGGTGAAACGTAGTCAGTATAGGATCACATTATACTGTACTGCATTTGTGTCAATTTTTCCAGTGAACTTTTACTTACCTATTATAAAGTTTAATTGGTAAATTATGCACAGTAAGTGGAGAATTATTATTTTTCACTGATGGGGAGCACTTCACAGCTTCTCTTAGGCTTTGAAGAACTTCCCCCATCACTACTTTTGCACTTTGAGGTCATTATTAATTAAGCAAAATTAAAGGTTATTTTTGGGCCATGGTAAACAGTGGATAACTGAAACCGCGAATATGGGAGTCCTACTGTAGTATATCGTCGTGCAATACTGTACTGTACGTAGATGAAAGATATGAGCTGTTTATTGTATGTATTTGCAAATGATCAAAGTGCATTGTTTTAAATTTTTGTTCTTATTCAGAAAATTCAGAATTTTAGAGATATTCCCTTATCTGAAATAATGCATGGTAGGTTCTGATCACTGAAGTGATTTTTCCTCAATGATCATGACCAGAGAGCTTTATACTGTGAATTTGTTTTTTACATGTTAAGCTCAGTTTTCATAAAGCATGTTGTTTGTTTACATAGCAATGCAGTGTGGTGGCAGAATGTTTTGAAGTGGCACTGCAGTTTGTGCTACAAGCAGAGAGTGTTGCTCTGGAGGATATAAACACGTTACCCACTGCTCTACTAGATATTGTCAACCTCTCTTTATCCCACTGCAGAGACAGGTATGGATACCTTTGCTTAACCCTAATTAAAAGTCATTTCAGAGTTTGTAAGTTTTAGTGATTGAATGTTTAATTCATGTTTAGCACTAAACCCATGTGGATCATTCAGTGCAAGACGTGATGGAGACTTGATCCTCCATCTGCTGAGTGCGAGACAGACGCACTTCCTATTTGTATTAACCTATATTTTGTTAATTTTAGGCTCAGAGTTTATTATATTAATAATTCATTTAGAAGACTAGTACAGCACAATTGACTGGATAACTTTGACATGACTATGTGACTTATTTATAATTAATGTAGCCTGCCATAAAAATAATGCAAGTACAGTGGTACCTCGAGTTACGATGGTCCCCAAAATTGCCCTTTTATGTAAGTTTATTTTTTTAAATGCTTTTGTAAGTATATTTTTGGGTGTAGGACTAGTCTATTTTACATTATTCCTTATGGGGATAATCGTTGTAATGGCACTTGAACAGCATTTCGAACGAAAATATCGTAACTCGAGGTACCACTGTATTAAGGATGCAGAAATAGGTACAGTGGTACCCCGACTTACGATATTTTTTCATTCCAGAATGCTGTTCAAGTGCCATTACCAAACAAATTTATCTCCATAAGAAATGATGTAAATAGACTAGTCCTTAGACCCCAAATTACACTTACAAAAGCATTTAAAAAATAAACTTACATAAAAGGGTGTGTTTGGGGACCATCGTAAGTCGGGGTACCACTGTATTGTTTTTACTGTTTTAGAGATGACCATTTTGCAAATTTTCCAGTATTTTTCATTAATATCCATTTTTATTCTGCAGTGGAGACATCTATGGAGATCACATTGAACTTGTTCAAGAGTCCCTATCAACACTCTTTCAACATGCTCTCAGTCTTTCTACACAGTTTGCAAATTTCTTGTCAAAGATCTCTTTTAACTCTTTCAATGAGGATGACCTGGAGATTCTTACACAAGGTAATAATTATAAGAAGTAATTGCATGGGTATGTAGATGGAATTTAAAAAAGAAAAAAATTGTATATTGCATTTACATTTTGCTTTTGAAAGAGCATTTTTGCATTTACAATATATAGTGGCTAATTAAAAAGCCCTGAATATATAAGAGTAGAGTATGGTAAACATTGCAGCATGTAGAAAACTGCAGGCACTGGAGACAATGTTTACTGTGAATATTATGCAGAGAATGATTGGAGAAATTAGAAGATGGTGTGGGTTACAAAAAATAAGTAAAATTTACAGATCAGAGGAGGGGTTGTTAAAGTGTGTTGGTCATTTAGAAAGAATGGAGAAGTATAGGATGACAAAAAGGGGAGTATAAATTTGAGGTGGAAGAGAGGAACTTGAGCATTCATTAGGCATATGTGAGCATGCTACACTAGCAATTTTTAGGGCTTAATGTGCTGTTGACTAAGGTAATATTTTTTTTATGGGATTCAGGTACAGTGATACCCCGAGTTTCGTACTTTATTCGTTCCAGAAGGCTGTTCGAGTGCCATTACTGAACGAATTTGTTCCCATTAGGAATAATGTAAATTAGATTAGTCCGTTTCAGACCCCCAAAAATACACTTACAAAAGCACTTACAATAATACACTTACATAATTGTTTGAGTTGGGAGCAGTACGAAACTCTGGGTACCACTGTACTTTGGTTAGCTAGACTTGAGTCCTGGAGGTGGGAAGTACAGTGCCTGCACTATGAAGGAGGGGTGGGAATGTTGCACTTCAAAGAATCATTTAAATTATGTTGTCTGCACACTTCTGGAAAGACAGCTATTGAATAAATAATGGTGAATATGTTTCCTTTATTGGGTCACCCTTTCTTGGCAAGAGATGGTTGGTGTGTTATAAAATACATATACAGTAGGGCCCCACTTATACAGAAGGTTAGGTTCCAGGTTACCACCGGAGAGCTGACATCGCCAGAAAACAGAACTCCATTTTTTTTCACTTATAAATGCATATAAATGCCAGATAACAAGATAATGCCTAGTTAGCAATAGAACTAGGCATTATAAACAATAAAAAGTAAAATACACACACAGTACAGTCATTACTTACCTTAAAATATTTGTAGTCTTAATGTAGGGTGAGAGGTGAGTACTGTAGTATTTATTGTAAGAAGTCAGGTGTGGGAGGTATGGTAGCCAGCCTGGACACCCCACTCACAACATTTAAAGTGTCCCAGAGCAACCAAATGAATATACAGTACATTCGTTACTTACCTTAAAATGCAAGTACAGTGGTCCCTCGGTTTTCGCCGAAAATGCGTTCTAGAATGCTGCTCAAGTGCCATTACCGAATGAATTTACTTCCTTAAGAAATAATGTCACGTAGGTTAGTCTATTTCAGACCCCCAAAAATACACTTGCAACAGCACTTACGAAAATACACTTACATAAATGTTCGAGTTTGGAGATGCACGAAAACCGAGGGACCACTGTACCATCTGACTTACAACCTGCTCGACATATGACCACTTGTACTTACGACAGTACGTCTGGCAGCATATACAGTAATAAAATATTTAGTAAAAAGTAACATACGATACTTTGTAGGTACAGTGGACCCCCGGATTACGTACTGCTCCAAACTCGAACAATTATGTAAGTGTATTTTTGTAAGTGCTTTTGTAAGTGTATTTTTGGGGGTCTAAAAGGACTTAACAAATTCATTCGGTAACGGCACTTGAACAGCATTCTGGAACGAAATAATGACGTAATCCGGGGGTCCACTGTACTTTATATAGCAAAGGTTTACCATTATGCCCTACCCAGTATGTCGGCAATTTTCTAAGGTTCGATTTGCATCTATTTTGACTTACGACTGCCGGTTGGTCGGAACCAAGCTCGGTCGTAAGTCGGATGGTACTTGTATTTGTAGTCCTAATGTAGGATGAGAGGTGAGTGGTATTAATTTGTAGGAAGTCAGGTGTAGGAGGTATGGTAGCCAGCCAGGACACCCCACTTACACATAATATACTACGACATTTAAAGTGCCCTAGAGCGATAAAATGCATATACAGTGGACCCCCGAGTTTCGGTCATAATTCATTCCAGAAGGCTGCTCAAGTGCCATTACCGAACGAATTTACTCCCTTAAGGAATAATGTCAAGTAGGTTAGTCCATTTCAGACACCCAAAATACACTTACAAAAGCACTTACAATATTACTGTACAGTGGTACGTTAAGGTCCAAACTACCTTATGTAAGTTATTTTATCTTGAGTGTATTGCTAAGGACAGTCTATTTTACAACTTCTAAGGAGATATGTTGAAGCACTGAAAGCATTCTGAATGATATGTAAACGGTACCACTGTACACATATTGTACGATGGGGAACCGGTCACTGTACAGTGGAACCCGGTTAATTAATTCGTTCCAGAGAGAGTTACTAAAACCGAATATTACGATTTCCGAATATTTTTCCCATAAGAAATAATGGAAATTCAATTAATCCGTTCCAGACACCCAAAAGTATTAAAATGAAAAAAATTTCTACATTAAATATACAGTGGACCCCCGAGTTTCGTAAACCTCGGAAATCGTACAATTATGTAAGTATAATATTGTAAGTGCTTTTGTAAGTGTATTTTTGGGGGTCTGAAATAGACTAACCTACGTGACATTATTTCTTAAGGACGTAAATTCGTTTGGTAATGGCACTTGAGCAGGCTTCTGGAATGAAGTTTTTACGAAACTCAGGGGTCCACTGTACAGTGGACCCTTGGTTTTTGCCGAAAATTCTTTCCAGAATGCTGCTCAAGTGCCATTACCGAACGAATTTACTTCCTTAAGAAATAATGTCACGTAGGTTAGTCTATTTCAGACCCTCAAAAATACACTTGCAAAAGCACTTACGAAAATACACTTACATAAATGTTCGAGTTTGGAGATGACTGAAAACCGAGGGACCACTGTACATTTAATTACACAAAAAACAATGAGACATGAAGAAAAAAAACAATAAAACCATGACACTTACCTTGATTGAAGAGTTGTTGATGTGTGGAAGACGGGAGGAGGGGAGAGGATGGAAGATTTGTTATTGTTTGGAAGGGGAATCCCCTTCCGTAAAGACATCAGGTAACAAGTCCTTATCTGGGGTTACTTCCCTTCTTTGTTTTTTAATGCCACTAGGAACAGCTCGAGAGTCACTGGACCCCTGTCTCACAAAATAACTGTCCAGAGAGCTCTGTCTGGCATCTCTTTAAAACTTGCCTAAAATGGGACACCACACTCCCTGCATGCCTGCTACACTCCTTGCATGCATACCACTTTCATATTTTGCAATAATCTCTTTTTTCAGTTCTACCGTGTTTCTGACCTTCTTTACCACAGGGCTGGCACTAGGAGCTTTCTTTGGGCCCATGGTGGCTTACTTAGCAGTTGCAAGCACTAAAAACAATGGAATAATGACGAAATGTATCGTATGAATGCGTGGGGTGACCTTCACTCACTGGTAAACAATGGCACACTGACTGAGAATGGTGCGTCGGGCCGGGCGTATGCATCTGGGATGAATTACGATTACCGAACAGAATTACGATCACTGAACCAATATTTTTACGAAAAAACATTACGAACACCGAATATTACGAACTCCGATGACTACAAACACCTGGGGTCCACTGTACAGTCAGGTGTGGGAGGTATGGTAGCCAGCCAGGCCATGCCACCCCACCCACACGTAATATACTACAACATTTAAAGCACCCTAGAGCAATAAAATGCATATACAGTACATTCATTACTTACTTTAAAATATTTGTAGTCTTAATGTAGGGTGAGAGGTGAGAAAACGAGGTAAAACGAATAAACGAGAGAAAGAGAACGAGTAAATGAGAAAGGAGAGAGATGTGGAGAATGTAAACAAGCAGACGAACGCGTCTGGTTTTGGTTGATACACGTTCATCTACATCTAACATCTCATATTTATGTTAATTTATTCTACAGTGGGGTGAATTTATCATGTTTATTTGTTATGTATCATGTTTATTATATAATTTTGAAAAAAATATCATAGCTGGATTAATGAAAATGTTTATATTAACGTAATATATGACATTTAATGCACCTCAGAGTGATTATTATTTCATATTATTATTATTATTATCATTATTAATACGGTGTTCTCAAGACTAATAAGACACTCTTAGTGATTTTAATGTGTACCTGCAGGCCAGCAGTGTGTAAGTTTATTTAGGTACAGGTACACATAAGTATAATCATCAGAGTATATATAAAACATGAAATAACTTTAAAACACTTGAAATTTTGGAAAGTTTCCAGACATAATGGAGACATGATGCTCACGAAGAATGTAAACAAACCGGGTGGGGCGCGGTGACCGTATTAGAAAGTCAGGTGGGAGAACCGTATAGTGAGTTTTGGTCATAATTTGAAATGTCCGTATTAGCAGGACGCCATAAGGCTAAATGCTGTAAAGTGGGGCCCTACTGTACATGCCCAACATATTTACATACATATTGTAAATTTAGTTGCAGATACTGAATATTGTACTTCTCTCCAATATTTTATGTTGTAATTTTTATACAATAAGTACTAACAAATGTCTTGGTCTTCAACAGTGTGTGAACAGTTGTGTGTAATAGCATCTTGCTTGTCACACTTGTCTGAAATTCGTGGTTGTATAGTGATGTGGCGAGCATATGCAAGTTTGATCCAACATCATCATGGAGAATTACTTACTCGTTTAGACATCTCTGTTCCACTGGATGCCTTAGTAAAAGAGATCAGAGATGGCCTCTGCCTTTTAACATCTATACCTATTAATAATATCACAAAGGTAGGATTAGTGTTTTCTGCATGTATTGTGTATATATAGAAGTGTCTGTCAGAATTTTATGCATTGTTTCTCTTCAGTGAGAAGGTGTCATATTGAATGTAGATAAGCTAGCTGTACTATATTTGAGTGAGGGAGGAAATTTTTCCAAAGATATTTGTTTAACAATGCTAAATAAGCTCCCAGTTTCAAGTTAAGGAACTCAAAACATGAGATTGGGAACTCATCCAATTGTGTATTAGGAGTTTCTCTTTCAGAAAGTAGTGATCGCCAGTTATTTTGATAATAATAATGTTTTATTTCTTTGAGCCATACAAACAATGTAGATACAGTGGACCCTCGCTATTCGAACATTCTTCATTCCAGAATGCTGTTCAAGTGCTGTTACCAAACGAATTTATACCCATAAGTAATGGTGTAAATTAGATTAGTCCATTTCAAACCCCAAAAATACACTTATAAAAGCACTTACAATAATAAACTTTCATAATAGGGTGAGTTTTGGAGTGTTCAAATAGCAAGGGTCCACTGTACATGAATTAATACAAAAGTAGGTGTTATGGGGCTATAGGACCCAACATGTATTTATGTAACTAAGTAGCAGTTAGTCACTTTGGAATACCTGATTATATTAAACTGCTGGGAGCACAACTGCTTTAATTCTTGTCATGAGAGCAGATCACTCTTATGGAGAAAAAGCCAGTTGGGTCAAGCCCTGTATGTATTTCAATATAAATTGGTTTTACTATACAAACACACAATTAAAATAAGTAGATTAAAGACAGTATTAAAAGTAAAATAAGGAGTAGTAATGGGAAAAACTAAATTATTGTAGTAGCTAAAGAATTGGGCATGTCAAACTTCTTTTGTTTGTTCTGTAGATGGGGAAGAGAATAGCTCTCTCTCTCTCTTGTGGTTGTGGTGCCAACATGGCAAGACCTCCTCCACTCTTACTTCTGGGCAAGATGTGAGTGCCCCAGAGGTAAGATTTGTACTTGAATATGATGCAACCATTATACCCAGAGTGACTAGTGTGTCAAAACACTGGGTTAAGGTCATCAGGAAGGAAGGAGTACTAATTGTTTCAGATGGACCATGTGACTACTGGCTGAGCAGCTAAGGGTGTGCATCCCCTGTCTAGAATATATTCCTATTTTTGTAATAGTAGTTTAAATAACCTGTTGAGAGGGTTGGTGAAAACATTTCAGAGGCTGAGGATGACTAATCATGAATGTAAGTATTTACCCTAGACTTTATAAGGTCTCATTTAAGCTACCCCACACTAGAACATGTAGTGAGAACTGTACCATCAAAGTAAAAAGGGAAAACAACATAACAGTAGGCACAAATAAAGCCACTTATGCAATGCATTTCATGCTACCTAAGACCTAGACATTGCCTATGATACAATATTTCTTGTGTAGTTAACAGTGGCGGCTCGTCCATAGGAACTGTAGAGCTGCAGCACCCCCAAATGCTCACTGCCAGACGTATGACTTTATCAACCTTACGCTAAAATAATTTGCAACTGACAGATATATTACAGGAAAAATCTGTTGTTTGTTGTTTTCAATGTATTTATAAGCGAATTTTTATTTTTGTTGAAAGAAACGAGATAAAAAATGATTAAAAATAGAAGTTTGATGCAGTATGATAGTATAGGTATTACTGGCACTACGAACCCCCACTGGTAGTTAACAACAATCATAAGTTCAATTAGAAAGGTAGCTAATGAGAAATGGTCAGTTACAAAAGAATTGCACATTAAACTGGTTCAGTGATCTTCAGTTTTATGAAGTGATTGAATAGAGATGGTGAAAATACAGCAAGTTACTTACAATACAAATATAACGGGTAGCATTAATTTTTTGTAGTATAAATTTTTTGTAGTATTAATTTTTTGTAGTATTAAACCTTTCAGGGTCCAAGGCCATTTTTGGAAGGGGTGCACCAGTGTCTTAAGAATTAAAAAAAAAAAATTCTTATTTTTTCTTATGAAATGGTAGAGAATCTTTTTCTGAAGGTAATAAAACAAAAAGTACGAAATTTGATTGAAAATTGACGAAATTATGCTCTCGCGAATTTTGATGTGTCAGCGATATTTATGCCATTTTAGGCCAATTACATTATTCCAGTCTACCAAATTCTTAGCTATTTCACTAGTATTACTTCTATTCTATCGATTGAGCACAAGAAATCGCCCAGTCAACTGTTTCAACTACAAAATAAAGTGATTGGAAATTGGTAATTTAGCCAATTTAACTCAAAGTTCAAAATATTCCAATTTTAAAATAGGGTGCAGAATAAATAATGCAGGCATTCCTGGCACTAAACTAACATTTGCTCTGTTCATTAGTTATGTTTCAGTCTTTACAAATGAATTCCATTTTTATTTTTTATTCACATAATGAATTTTTATTCAAACCAAAAAATGGAAGATTTACTTTTATGCAATATTGTAATAATTGTACAAATAATATCACCACATTTGTGAATGTATATTAGATCCACCAGCTGTCACGTATTAGACGTGTGAGGTCATTTGTTTACTCTTGAACATTGGCAAAAATTGAACATTTCCGCTACTTTGAGCTCAGTTTCAAGCCATTTCCAGTACTAAAACCAATCAAAATCATCTCTATATCTGTCATATATCTTTCATTCTATCAAATGAGACCAAGAAATCGCAAATACAATTATAAAAAGTATACGAAAAAACACTGCAAAGTCGCTGTTTTAATAAAAAATTACGGTTTCAGTTTTTTTTTTCTCATTATGCACTGTGTGCTGCAGGATTTGTTTTATGTGGTGCACACTTACCACATAGATGTACTCTCTCATATCTAGGCCCAAATTTACCATTCAAAGCTTATCTGAGTGAGCTGAGCTCATGATGTAGAACTATGGTTTGGACCCAGAACTACGGCACGGACCCTGAAATGGTTAATTTTTTGTAGTATTAATTTTTTGTAGTATTAATTTATCCATTTTACACCACATTTGCTTGGATGTTTAATTGTGATTTCTTTATTTTTAAATGTTTCCTTTTTATATTGCAGAATGAGAAAGACCTGAAAGTTGTTCAGCGAATTATCAAGATGACATGTTTTTGTTTGAAAGTGATCGTTGCCTTGTGTGACAAGTTTCGAGGATACCTGAGAGGTGCACACTCATTGTTGGTTGAATTGCTGATGCTTTTGTTCAGGTAATTTTATAACTATTTAAATTATATTTTGTAATTTGGTGTTAATTTTAAGAATAAAAGAGAAAGTGAACAAGGCCAAGATGCAGTGCAGCATCTTGTCATAGTAAATAAAAAATCGCTGTAAAGTGAATCATAGCCTGTTTTCACTTTCAAATGCATATAACGAATGAATTTGTCAGTTAAAAACAGAGTAGGGGAGTTAGTAGATGGGGAGCTGGAGGTATTGGGTAGATGGCGGGAATATTTTGAGGAACTTTTAAATGTCGATGAAAAAAGGGAGGCGGTAATTTCATGTACTGGCCAGGGAGGTACAACATCGTTTAGGAGTGAAGAAGAGCAGGATGTGAGTGTGGGGGAGGTGCGTGAGGCATTACGTAGAATGAAAGGGGTAAAGCAGCTGGAATTGACGGAATCATGACAGAAATGTTAAAAGCAGGGGGGGATATAGTGCTGGAGTGGTTGGTATTTTTGTTTAATAAATGTATGAAAGAGGGGAAGGTACCTAGGTATTGGCAGAGAGCATGTATAGTTCCTTTATATAAAGGGAAGGGGGATAAAAGAGAGTGTAAAAATTATAGGGGAATAAGTTTACTGAGTCCTAGGTAGTAGGTTGGTAGACAGCAGCCGCCCAGGGAGGTACTACCGTCCTGCCAAGTGAGTGTAAAACGAAAGCCTGTATTTGTTTTACATGATGGTAGGATTGCTGGTGTCTTTTTTCTGTCTCATAAACATGCATGATTTCAGGTATGTCTTGTTACTTCTACTTACACTTAGGTCACACTACACATTCATGTACAAGCATATATATATATACACACCCCTCTGGGTTTTCTTCTATTTTCTTACTAGTTCTTGTTCTTATTTCCTTTTATCTCCATGGGGAAGTGGAACAGAATTCTTCCTCCGTAAGCCATGCGTGTCGTAAGAGGCGATTAAAATGCCGGGAGCAAGGGGCTAGTAACCCCTTCTTCTGTGTATATTACTAATTGTAAAAGGAGAAACTTTCGTTTTTCCTTTTGGGTCACCCCGCCTTGGTGGGAAACGGCCGACGTGTTGAAAGAAGAAGAAGTTTACTGAGTATACCAGGTAAAGTGTATGGCAGGGTTATTATTGAAAGAATTAGAGGTAAGACAGCGAGTAGGATTGCAGATGAGCAAGGAGGCTTTAGAGTGGGTAGGGGATGTGTAGATCAAGTGTTTACAGTGAAGCATATATGTGAACAGTATTTAGATAAAGGTAGAGAAGTTTTTATTGCATTTATGGATTTAGAAAAGGCATATGATAGAGTGGATAGGGGAGCAATGTGGCAAATGTTGCAAGTGTATGGAATAGGTAGTAAGTTACTGAAGGCTGTAAAGAGTTTTTATGAGGATAGTGAGGCTCAGGTTAGGGTGTGTAGGAGAGAGGGAGATTACTTCCTGGTAAAAGTAGGTCTTAGATAGGGATGTGTAATGTCACCATGGTTGTTTAATATATTTATAGATGGGGTTGTAAAAGAAGTAAATGCTAGGGTGTTGGGGAGAGGGGTGGGATTAAATTTTGGAGAATTAAATGTAAAATGGGAGTTGACACAGTTACTTTTTGCTGATGATACTGTGCTTATGGGAGATTCTAAAGAAAAGTTGCAAAGGTTAGTGGACGAGTTTGGGAGAGTGTGTAAAGGTAGAAAGTTAAAAGTGAACATAGATAAGAGTAAGGTGATGAGGGTATCAAACGATTTAAATAAAGAAAAATTGGATATCACATTGGAGAGAGGGATTATGGAAGAAGTAAATGTTTTCAGATATTTGGGAGTTGATGTGTCAGCGGATGGGTTTATGAAGGATGAGGTTAACCATAGAATTGATGAAGGAAAAAAGGTGAGTGGTGCATTGAGGTATCTGTGGAGACAAAAAACGTTATCCATGGGGGCAAAGAAGGAATGTACGAAAGTATAGTGGTACCAACACTCTTATATGGGTGTGAAGCATGGGTTGCAAATGCTGCAGCGAGGAGGAGGCTGGAGGCAGTGGAGATGTCCTGTCTAAGGGCAATGTGTGGTGTAAATATTATGCAGAAAATTCGAATGTGGAAATTAGGAGAAGGTGTGGAGTTACTAAAATTATTTGTCAGAGGGCTGAAGAGGGTTGTTGAGGTGGTTTGGTCATTTAGAGAGAATGGATCAAAGTAGAATGACTTGGAGAGCGTATAAATCTGTAGGGGAAGGAAGGCGGGGTAGGGGTCGTCCTAGAAAAGGTTGGAGGGAAGGGGTAAAGGAGGTATTGTGGGCGAGGGCTTGGACTTCCAGCAAGCATGTGTGAGCGTGTTAGATAGGAGTGAATGGAGACGAATGGTTTTTGGGACATGACGATCTGTTGGAGTGTGAGCAGGGTAACATTTTGTGAAGGGATTCAGGAAACCAGTTAATTGATTTAGTTGGACTTGAGTCCTGGAAATGGGAAGTACAATGCCTGCACTTTAAAGGAGGGGTCTGGGATAGTGACAGCTGGGAGGGACAATTCTCAGCTGTCGTATCTGAGCGCCTCTGCAAAGACAGTGATTATGTATGAGTGTGGTGAAAGTGTTGAATGATGATGAAAGTATTTTCTTTTTGGGGATTTTCTTTCTTTTTGGGTCACCCTGCCTCGGTGGGAGACGGCCGACTTGTTGAAAAAAAAAAATAAAAAAATAAAAGTCTGATAACATGTGTCACGTGGGGCCTTCCTGTATTTGACAAACCTGTCAAATGAAATTTTCCATTCTAAAGTATTTGCATCAAGGATATTTCTGAGTCAGTATTACTTATTCCTTTTTGTAAAAATATTTTTTTTTTAATTTTGAATCCAATTTTTTCAAGCTCTAGTCTGAAATTATATTTTTAGAACCCTATTTATTTTCCTTGTACTAAACCCTTTCGAGAGAATGCACATGTAGCTGTTTTTAGGTGCTTACTAAAGGGAAGGTACCTGATGCTTCTGTATATTTCAAAGCAAGATAAATTTAAATGATAGCATTTTTACTTGTACTGTATTGTTAATGGTAAATTTGTATTAAACAGGTTTTCTCCTAACAACATCACACTGCAAATATACCCTAACAACATCAAAACTGATATAGAACAGCAAGTAATGACAGGTATTGAACCACTTCTGTTGCACCTCAGAGATGATGAAGAATTTATTAAGGTTAGCAAACAAAATAGTTTTTTGTAATATGTTAACATGTGTATTATATTTTGATCTAATGTGTATATAGTAGACCATCGATCAAGACGGTAGTTAATAATAATAATAATAATAATAATGATAATAATTTTTATTGTGACATGATACAGAGGTGTACATAGTAATGGATATAAATGGGGTGTACATGTCAAAAGCCCCTAATATGCAGAGCATTGTGGGCATTCTTAAACTTAATTAACAATAGACTAAATGGTAAAAATTATAGTAGATATTTACAGTGGTCCCTCGGTTTTCGCCGAAAATTCGTTCCAGAATGCTGCTCAAGTGCCATTACCGAATGAATTTATTTTCTTAAGAAATAATGTCAAGTAGGTTAGTCTATTTCAGACCCCCAAAAATACACTTGCAACAGCACTTACGAAAATATACTTACATAAATGTTCGAGTTTGGAGATGCACGAAAACCGAGGGACCACTGTATTTTGAACTTAAGTTGAACGTAATGCAATTTATTTTATCAGATCAAACAAATTAAAACAATTGTATTGCAATAACAGTTTATATAGTCATTAGATGAGTTACAAAAAGTACAAGAGTACAAGAGAATGGATTATTTTATTTGTTAATGCTATAGAAACAAAGTTAGCTAAGTATGCATTATTTATAATAGGTTTATACATTCAAGTGATTAATTAACTTTGTAGGTAATGTTAAATATTGTGTATTTAGTTTTGGGTGAGTAGGTGGTTTTTCAGCAGTGTTTTGAATTGAGGTACAGGCGGGGTTTCTTTGGGAATCACAGGTAATGAATTCCAGGTTTTGGGCCTTTAATGTGCATTGAGTTTTTACAGTGTTAGATGGACCTGGGGAACATCGAAAAGTGATCTGTGCCTTGTGTTATGGTCATGTGTCCTGTTAAGGTTGGTAAGGAGAAGTTTGAGTGGTGGGTTAATATTTGAGTTTAGTGTTCTATGTATGTAATAGGCACAGTAAAAAGTATGGATGTCTTGTATGGTGAGTAAGTTTAGATTTTTTAATAATGGTGGAGTATGTTGTCTGGAGTGGGAATTTGTTATCATTCTGACTGCAGCCTTTTGTTGTGTTATTAATGGTCTGAGATGAGTTATTGTTATTGAGCCCCATGTGCAGATTCCATAGGTGAGGTAGGGGTAAATGAGTGATACAGGGTAAGGAGAGCTGGTTGTGGAACATAGTACCGTATCTTGGATAGTATTCCTACGGTCTTGGAGACTTTCTTAGAAATTTATTGTATATGTGTTTGGAATTTGAGGCCACTGTCAAGATGGATTCCTAAGAATTTTCCCTCTGTGAGTTTTGTGATAGGGGACCCGTTTATCATTATGTTAAGTGGTACATTTGTAGCTCTGTTTCCAAACTGAATAAAATAGGTTTTATCAATATTGAGAGTAAGCTTGTTAGTCATCATTCAGGTAGATATTTTCTGCAATTCAGCATTTACAGTGTTGGCTAGTATGTCTGGGTTTGGGTGAGAGAAGACGTATGTAGTGTCATCTGCAAATAGTATGTTTTTGAGCAGTTGAGATGCATTTTGTAGGTCGTTTATGTAAATGAGAAAGAGAAGTGGGCCAAGAACACTTCCCTGTTGGACACCAACTGTAATATAGTTTGCATGGTAGAGCTAGCCCCAATTGTGTACACATATTGGCTTCTGTTGCTAAGGTATGATTTTAGGTAGTTGAGGGAGTGCCCTCTTATACCATAGTGTGATAATTTTACGTGTAACAGATCATGGTCAACTGTATCAAAAGCTTTACGTAAATCAATGAAGATTCCCAATGGGATTTCTTTTTACTCGAGAGCGGTGTATATTATTTCTAGCATTTGTATAATACCTAGGTAGTAGGTTGGTAGACAGCAACCGCTCAGGGAGGTACTACCGTCCTGCCAAATGAGTGTAAAATGAAAGCCTGTAATTGTTTTACATGATGGTAGGATTGCTGGTGTCTTTTTTTTGTCATAAACATGCAAGATTTCAGGTACATCTTGCTACTTCTACTTATACTTAGGTCACACTACACATTCATGTACAAGCATATATATACACACCCCTCTGGGTTTTCTTCTATTTTCTTACTAGTTCTTGTTCTTATTTCCTCTTATCTCCATGGGGAAGTGGAACAGATTTCTTCCTCCGTAAGCCATGCGTGTCGTAAGAGGCGACTAAAATGCCGGGAGCTAGGGGCTAGTAACCCCTTCTCCTGTATATATTACTAAATGTAAAAGGAGAAACTTTCATTTTTTCTTTTGGGCCACCCTACCTCGGTGGGAAACGTCCGACGTGTTGAAAGAAGATGATGATTTGTATAATATCATCATTTGTGTTTTATTAGGCCTGAATCCAAACTGACAGTGGTTGAGTACGTTGTGGGAGATGAGGTAGGAATAGATCTGTCTATGAATTAATTTTTCAAAGATTTTGGACAGAAGGGGTAGGTTAGATATCGGCCTATAGTTATTCAGGTCTGTTTGATCTCCTCCTTTATGTATGGGGGTAACTCTCGCTATTTTGAGTATTGATGGGAAGGTGGAGGATTCTATGGATTTGTTAAAGAGTGTTGCAATAATTACCTGGAGTTTACCTGGAGAGAGTTCCAGGGGTCAACACTAATTGGTGACAGAACTTGAGAAGCTTTTTTGTATATCAAAGGTGCTAAGTTATTTAGATCTCCTGCCTTGTTTTTTAATGTGTTGATTACAAGTGAGACTTCTGTTGGGTTGGTCGGAGCTAAGAATAGTGTATTCAGGTAGGTGCCAGTGAGGTAGTCGTTAGGTGGAGTGTTTGAACTTGGGATTTTGCTTGCCAGCTTTTTTTCTATGGTGGAGAAGAAATCATTGAGTCTGTTTGCTGTTTCAGTTGGTGGGAGTAGGGGTTCATCTGGTTTTGTTAGTTTGATTGTTCTGTTACTAGATATCTTTTTGGTTCCTATAATTTTAGATAGGGTTTTCCAGGTCTTTACCTTTTAAGTTGTGTAATCTGTTCTCATAATACAATTTTTTTGACCTTCTTATCAGGCTGGTTAGGTTTGATGAGTAAATTTTTGTTTGGTCTCTTGTTATTTGACCCATTCTGTACTGTTTTTCATATATGTGTTTTATATTAATAGATTTGAGAATGCTGGGTGTTAGCCAGGGACTGTTTAGTCTCTTAGCTGTGATCTGTTTAGTTTTTTTAGGGCAATGCATATTATAGAGGTACAGTGGACCCCCGAGTTTCGGTCACCTCGGAAATCTTACAATTATGTAAGTGTAAAATTGTAAGTGCTCTACTTGACATTATTCCTTAAGGGAGTAAATTTGTTCGGTAATGGCGCTTGAGCAGCCTTCTGGAATGAATTATGACCGAAACTCGGGGGTCCACTGTATTGGGTCTTTTTAAGAAAATTATTAATACATATGTCAGCATCTGTATAGATGTCTATCTCTGTTTGCCAGTCAATGTTTGTCATAGCTGTTATGAAGTTATTAATAGCTGTCTCATTATGTAGTCTGAAGGTAACTTTAGTAGTCTCTAGGGGTAATTTACCGAGGTTGGTTATGAGAAAGGTAGGATAGTGGTCTGTGGTATTATCTGTGATTATGCCTGATTTTAAAGGGATATGGTGTTAGTCCAGATGTGGTCTAATAGGGAGGCACAAGTCTCAGAGATTCTTGTAGGTTATGTTACTGTTGGTAGCAGCAAGCAGTTGCTCATAATGTTTGTGAATTCAGTTACTTGTGGGTCCTGATCTTGTAGGAAATTTATATTGAAGTCTCCTGTGAGGATTAAATGGTCTTTATTCATGTGTGCATCAGTAATGATACTTCCTAATTTTTCACTAAATTGGTTAATATTTGACTGTGGTACTCTATACATGTTTATCACTGTGAGAGGTTTTTGTAGGTACAGTGGACCCCCGGCTAACGGAAAAACTTCATCCCAGAAGCCTGCTCAAGTGCCATTACCAAACGAATTTACTTCCTTAAGAAATAATGTCACGTAGGTTAGTCTATTTCATGCCCCCAAAAATACACTTCCACAAGCACTTACAATATTATACTTACATAATTGTACGATTTCCGGGGTGTTCGTTAGTCGGGGGTCCACTGTATTTGGATTTAAACTTAGCTATTATATATTCTCCATGTTCATCTCTTGTGCAAGTATTGATGACACATTCAAGCTGGTCTGAGTAGAATATAGCTGTGCCACCCCCTTGTTGGTCTGGCCTACAATTGTGTATGGCTGTGTAACAAGGAATGGCATAGATATCTGTAGTATTAGTATTAGGCTTTAGCCAGGTTTCAGTGAGAGCAATGATGTACATACTGGCCTGCAATGAGGTCGTCAAAATGTTTGCTTAAAGATCTGACATTGTAGTTAAAGATAGTTATGTTAGTGATGGCTTTGAGTAGTGTTTTTGCTTGTTCTGCTGTGTAATAATTACAGTTGTTGTTAGGTTCTTGTAAGTCATTTAATAAGAGGTTGATTTTATTTTTTATTAACACATCGGCCGATTCCCACCAAGGCAGGGTGGCCCGAAAAAGAAAAACTTTCATCATCATTCACTCCATCACTGTCTTGCCAGAGGGGTGCTTTACACCACAGTTACAAAGCTGCAACATTAACACCCCTCCTTCAGAGTGCAGACACTGTACTTCCCATCTCCAGGACTCAAGTCCGGCCTGCCGGTTTCCCTGAATCCCTTCATAAATGTTACTTTGCTCACACTCCAACAGCACGTCAAGTATTAAAAACCATTTGTCTCCATTCACTCCTATCAAATACGCTCACGCATGCTTGCTGGAAATCCAAGCCCTCGCACACAAAACCTCTTTTACCCACTCCCTCCACCCTTTCCTAGGCCGACCCCTATCCGCCTTCCCTCCACTACAGATATATACATTCTCGAAGTCATTCTGTTTTGTTCCATTCTCTCTACATGTCCGAACCACCTCAACAACCCCTCCTCAGCCCTCTGGATGATAGTTTTAGTAATTCCGCACCTCCTCCTAATTTCCAAACTCCGAATTCTCTGCATTATATTCACACCACACATTGACCTCAGACATGACATCTCCACTGCCTCCAGCCTTCTCCTTATTGCAACATTCATCACCCATGCTTCACACCCATATAAGAGTGTTGGTATAACTATACTCTCATACATTCCCCTCTTTAATTCCATGGACAAAGTTCTTTATCTCCACAGACTCCGCAGTGCACCACTCACCCTTTTCCCCTCATCAATTCTATGATTCACCTCATCCTTCATAGACCCATCTGCTGACATATCTACTCCCAAATATCTGAATACATTCACCTCCTACATACTCTCTCCCTCCAATCTGATATCCAATCTTTCGTCACCTAATCTTTTTGTTATCCTTATCACCTTACTCTTTCCTTTATTCACTTTCAATTTTCTTCTTTTACATACCCTACCAAATTCATCCACCAACCTCTGCAACTTCTCTTCAGAATCTCCCAAAAGCACAGTGTCATCAGCAAAAAGCAACTGTGACAACTCCCACTTTGTATTTGATTCTTTGTCTTTTAACCCCACACCTCTTGCCAAGACCCTCGCATTCACTTCTCTTACAACCCCATCTATAAATATATTGAACAACCACGGTGACATCACGCATCCTTGTCTAAGGCCTACTTTTACTGGGAAATAATCTCCCTCTCTCCTACACACTCTAACCTGAGCCTCACTATCCTCATAAAAGCTCTTCACTGCTTTCAGTAACCTACCTCCTATTCCATACACCTGCAACATCTGCCACATTGCCCCCCTATCCACCCTATCATACGCCTTTTCCAAATCCATAAATGCCACAAAAACTTCTTTACCCTCATCTAAATACTGTTCACATATATGTTTCACTGTAAACACTTGGTCTACACACCCCCTACCTTTCCTAAAGCCCCCTTGTTCATCTGCTATCCTGCTCTCGGTCTTACTCCTAATTCTTTCAATAATAACTCTACCATACACTTTACCTGGTATACTCAACAGACTTATTACCCTATAATTTTTGCACTCTCTTTTGTCCCCTTTGCCTTTATACAAAGGAACAATACACGCTCTCTGCCAGTCCCTAGGTACCTTACCCTCTTCCATACTTTTATTAAATAATAGCACCAACCACTCCAAAACTATATCTCCACCTGCTTTTAACATTTCTATCGTTATCCCATCAATCCCAGCTGCCTTACCCCCTTTCATTCTACTCACTGCCTCACGAACATCCCCCACACTCACAACTGGCTCTTCCACACTCCTACAAGATGTTATTCCTCCTTGCCCTATACACGAAATCACAGCTTCCCTGTCTTCATCAACATTTAACAACTCCTCAAAATATTCCCTCCATCTTTCTGATACCTCTAAGTCTCCATTTAATAACTCTCCTCTCATGTGTGAAACAGTCAAATCCATTTGTTCCCTAGGCTTCCTCAACTTATTAATCTCACTCGAAAACTTTTTCTTATTTTCAACAAAATTTGTTGATAACATCTCACCCACTCTCTCATTTGCTCTCTTTTTACATTGCTTCACCACTCTCTTAACCTCTCTTTTTCTCTCCATATACTCTTCCCTCCTTGCATCACTTCTACTTTGTAAAAACCTCTCATATGCTAACTTTTTCTCCCTTACTACTCTCTTTACATCATCATTCCACCAATCGCTCTTCTTCCCTCCCGCACCCACTTTCCTGTAACCACAAACTTCTGCTGAACACTCTAACACTACATTCTTTAACCTACCCCATACATCTTCGACCCCATTGCCTACACTCTCACTAGCCCATCTATCCTCCAATAGTTGTTTATATCTTACCCTAACTGCCTCCTCTTTTAGTTTATAAACCTTCACCTCTCTCTTACTTACTGCTTCTATTTTCCTTGTATCCCATCTATCTTTTACTCCCACTTTAGCTACAACTAAAAAGTGATCTGATATATGGGTGTGACAGTGTCACCAGACAGTATATCACCATGGGTGTGACAGTGTCACCAGACAGTATATCACCATGGGTGTGACAGTGTCACCAGACAGTATATCACCATGGGTGACAGTGTCACCAGACAGTATATCACTTCGTAGATCTTAAGAGTGACTCAACATCAACAGTAGCTGAAGTAATACCTCTTGTAGTGCTTCGGCTCATTCAGTGCCCTGGTGATGGACCAGGTGCTTTGGCTCCCTCAGTGCTCTGGTGAAGGACCAGATGCTTCGGCTCCAACGGTACCCTGGTGTTGGACCAGGTGCTTCGGCTCCCTCAGTTCCCTGGTGATTGACCAGGTGCTTCGGCTTCCTCAGTTCCCTGGTGATGGACCAGGTGTTTCTGCTCCTTCAACGACCTGGTGATGGACCAGTTACTTCGGCTCATTCAGTGCTCTGGTGATGGACCAGGTGCTTTGGCTCCCTCAGTGCCCTGGTGATAACCCATGTGCTTAGGCTCATTCAGTGCCCTGGTGATGGACCAGGTACTTAGGCTCATTCAGTGCTGCAATGGTGATGGATCAGGTGCTTTGGCTCCCTCAGTACCCTGGTGATGGACCAGGTGCTTCAGCTCCTTTAATACCTTGGTGATGGACCAGGTGCTTCATCTCCTTCAACGCCCTGGTGATGGATCATGTGCTTCGGCTTATTCAGTGCCCTGGTGATGGACCAGGTGCTTCAGCTCCTTTGGTGCTCCTGTGATGGACCAGGTGCTCCAGCTCTTCCAGTACCCTGTTTTTATAGTGCCCTGATTATCAAAGCATATTCCATGGATGGAGTAGGTGGGGTGGGTAGGAGTTTTTGTTTGTGGGGTTAGTTTTGGGTTTTAGGGGGACCTGCCTAGCGTGGAGTAGTTGGCTTGCTGCATTGTTCCTTATTTCTGTTTTCTTGTGAGTGAGAAGGGTTGGATTTGAACGGGAGTTGCACAATTGTTGGGGGGGGGGTTGTCGGGGTTTCTTCCTTGGATGGGGATAGGTTGGACAAATATTTTTGTTGGTGGGTTGGTTTTGACATGGACCTGCCAAGTATGGGCCAGTAGGCCTGTTGCAGTGTTCCTCCTTTCTTATGTTCTTATATCTGTGGCCCCTCTATAAACATGTACATCCTGAAGTCTACTCAACAGTCTTTGATCTACCAATGTTTGGAATCATAAGATTTAGTGTGATTCTATAATTAGACTTAAAAATAGAACAATGTAATTAGACTTAAGAATAGAACAATGTAATAGGAGTTCTTGGCACGTGAATTAGTACGTTAGATATGTTTACAAAAATGAATAAATGAACTATGGTAGTCAATTTACAGCTAAAAAGAATCTAAAGCAATATAGCACCTGAGTTATCACCTTAACCCTTTGACTGTCGCAACCCCTAATCCTGAGTGCTCTCCTGTTGTCGCAAAATTTAAAAAAAAAAAAATTATTTTTTCTTATGAAATGATAGAGAATCTTTTCCCGATGGTAATGACACTAAAAGTATGAAATTTGATTGAAAACTTACGGAGTTATGCTCTTGCGAAGTTAGTGATCTCGGCAGTATATACGCATCTGCAATTTCGCCGACTTTGAGCCCTATTTTCGGCCAATTCCATTGTTCCAGTCAACCAAACTCATAGCTGTTTCTTTAGAACTCTATTTGTTCTATCGATTGAGTACAAGAAACCACCAATTTACCGATTTCAACTACCCAATAAAGTGGTCAGAAATTGGCAATTTGGCCAATTTCATGCAAAATAAAAAAGTTGTCAATTTCAAAATAGGGTCCAGAATAAACAATGCAGACATTCCTGGCACTAAAATAAGATGTTATCTATTCATTAGTCAAGTCTTTAGGCCCCTCTTATATTACTCTTGCTTTTTATTTTGATTTTTTATTCACACAAAAAATAGATTTACCGTTATGCAGATTATTGCATTATTGTAAAAATGGTATAAATAATATCAGTGCACTTGTGAAAGAATATTAGACTCACCAATTGATGTGTATTGGACGCGTGGCATGATTTGTTTACTCTTGAACATTTTCAAAAATCGAACATTTCCCCTACTTTGAGCTCAATTTCAAGGTCCTTTTCATCATGAAACTAATCAAAATCATCTATATTTCTGTAGTATATTTTCCATTCTATCAAATGAGACCATAAAAAAGAGAATACAACCATAAATACTATACGAAAATACACCTCAAATACGGCATTTTAATCGAAAAAAACGGTCAGAGTTTTTTTCTCTCATTATGCACTGCATGCTGCAGGATTTTTTTTATACAGCGAACACTGACCACACAGACCCATTCTCTCATATGTGGGGCTACCAGCTTTCTCCCGCTTGATTTGAAGCCGCTAGAATTTATGAGTACAGTGGACCCCCGAGTTTCGTAAAAACTTCACTCCTGAAGTCTGCTCAAGTGCCATTACCGAACGAATTTACTCCCTTAAGGAAAAATTTCACGTAGGTTAGTCTATTTCAGACCCCCAAAAATACACTTCCACAAGAACTTACAAAATTATACTTACATAATTGCACGATTTCCGGGGTATTCGTTAACCGAGGGTCCACTGTATATAAACATCCAAAACAGCGGCTCGTAAGACGTATATATACGACCGAAAAAGTCAAAGGGTTAATTATTTTAAATGTTTATATATGAGTGTGATCCTAGAACTAGATATAAGAACAAAGTAATATGCTAAACTTAATAATATGATACTTGATTAATTAATCTTACTAGCTATTGGATTAACACAATTTTGAACAATAGTCACAGAGATATAGGATATTTTTACAATGTTGATGATTTAATATTTAACTGGCTAATTGAACTGGTTGGAATAATTACTTTGACTAGTATTAAATTATTATGGACCAATTATTTGGATTCAATATTGCACTGGTTGTGATTTTAGAATTTATAAAAGGCAATATAAAGTAATTGATTGTAAAGAACTATTATAGGAGAATTTTTTTTTTTTTCAACAAGTCGGCCGTCTCCCACCGAGGCAGGGTGACCCAAAAAGAAAGAAAATCCCCAAAAAGAAAAAACTTTCATCATCATTCAACACTTTCACCACACTCATACATAATCACTGTCTTTGCAGAGGAGCTCAGATACGACAGCTGAGAAAAGTCCCTCCCAGCTGTCACTATCTCAGACCCCTCCTTTAAAGTGCAGGCATTGTACTTCCCATTTCCAGGACTCAAGTCCAACTAAATCAATTAACTGGTTTCCCTGAATCCCTTCACACAATGTTACCCTGCTCACACTCCAACAGATCGTCATGTCCCAAAAACCATTCGTCTCCATTCACTCCTATCTAACACGCTCACACATGCTTGCTGGAAGTCCAAGCCCTCGCCCACAAAACCTCCTTTACCCCTTCCCTCCAACCTTTTCTAGGACGACCCCTACCCCGCCTTCCTTCCCTACAGATTTATACGCTCTCCAAGTCATTCTACTTTGATCCATTCTCTCTAAATGACCAAACCACCTCAACAACCCCTCTTCAGCCCTCTGACAAATACTTTTAGTAACTCCACACCTTCTCCTAATTTCCACATTCCGAATTTTCTGCATAATATTTACACCACACATTGCCCTTAGACAGGACATCTCCACTGCCTCCAGCCTCCTCCTCGCTGCAGCATTTGCAACCCATGCTTCACACCCATATAAGAGTGTTGGTACCACTATACTTTCGTACATTCCCTTCTTTGCCTCCATGGATAACGTTTTTGTCTCCACAGATACCTCAATGCACCACTCACCTTTTTTCCTTCATCAATTCTATGGTTAACCTCATCCTTCATAAACCCATCGCTGACACTCAACTCCCAAATATCTGAAAACATTTACTTCTTCCATAATCCCTCTCTCCAATGTGATATCCAATTTTTCTTTATTTAAATCGTTTGATACCCTCATCACCTTACTCTTATCTATGTTCACTTTTAACTTTCTACCTTTACACACTCTCCCAAACTCGTCCACTAACCTTTGCAACTTTTCTTTAGAATCTCCCATAAGCACAGTATCATCAGCAAAAAGTAACTGTGTCAACTCCCATTTTGCATTTAATTCTCCATAATTTAATCCCCCCCCTCTCCCCAACACCCTAGCATTTACTTCTTTTACAACCCCATCTATAAATATATTAAACAACCATGGTGACATTACACATCCCTGTCTAAGACCTACTTTTACCGGGAAGTAATCTCCCTCTCTCCTACACACCCTAACCTGAGCCTCACTATCCTCATAAAAACTCTTTACAGCCTTCAGTAACTTACTACCTATTCCATACACTTGCAACATTTGCCACATTGCTCCCCTATCCACTCTATCATATGCCTTTTCTAAATCCATAAATGCAATAAAAACTTCTCTACCTTTATCTAAATACTGTTCACATATATGCTTCACTGTAAACACTTGATCTACACATCCCCTACCCACTCTAAAGCCTCCTTGCTCATCTGCAATCCTACTCTCTGTCTTACCTCTAATTCTTTCAATACAGTGGACCCTCGGTTAACGAAATTAATCCGGTCCAGGAGCTATTACTTAATCTGAATCTTTCGTTATCTGAAACCTTATTTCCCATAAGAAATAATGTAAATACAATTAATTCGTTCCACAAAAAAATAATCACTCAAAAAAAAAAAAAATAACATTTACTTACCTTTATTGAAGAGTTGCAAGCATCTGGAAGGTAGAGTTGCTGACAGGGGCAGGGTGTTAATGGTTGGAAGGGAAATCCCTCTCAAAAGGACTTCAGGTAACAAGTCCCTCTCTGGGGTTACTTCCCCTTCTTTTTCTTTTAATGCATGAATGCTACACTCCCTGCATGCCTGCTACACTCCCTCATGCCTGCTACACTCCCTGCATGCCTGCTACACTCCCTGCATGCCTGCTACACTCCCTGCATGCCTGCTACACTCCCTGCATGCCTGCTACACTCCCTGCATGCCTGCTACACTCCCTGCAGCCTGCTACACTCCCTGCATGCCTGCTACACTCCCTGCATGATGCTACACTCCCTGCATGAATGCTACACTCCCTGCATGAATGCTACACTCCCTGCATGAATGCTACACTCCCTGCATGAATGCTACACTCCTGCATGAATGCTACACTCCCTGCATGAATGCTACACTCCCTGCATGAATGCTACACTCTCTGCATGAATGCTACACTCCCTGCATGAATGCTACACTCCCTGCATGAATGCTACACTCCCTCCATGAATGCTACACTCCATCCATGAATGCTACACTCCCTGCATGAATGCTACACTCTCTGCATGAATGCTACACTCCCTGCATGAATGCTACACTCCCTGCATGAATGCTACACTCCCTGCATGAATGCTACACTCTCTGCATGAATGCTACACTCTCTGCATGAATGCTACACTCCCTGCATGAATGCTACACTCCCTGCATGAATGCTACACTCCCTCCATGAATGCTACACTCCCTCCATGAATGCTACCACTGGGGTGCCACTAGGAAGCTTCTTTGGACCCATGGTGACTTATTTCACAGTGACAATCACTAAACCACCAAAAAAGACACCAAATATATTGTGAATCTTTGAAAGAGCGCGCTAGGTAATGTTCTCTCAATGGTAAACAACGCTTCACTGGTGTCCTGCGCTTGCGCGGAGCAGGCGGACACGTCTAATACCTTTCGGTAACCAAGGAATTTTTCGCTAACCGATTCCGAAAAAAGCTTACGTTTTCCGAAACTTTCGTTAACGGTACCTTTCGTTAACCGAGGGTCCACTGTAATAACCCTGCCATACACTTTACCTGGTATACTCAGTAAACTTATTCCCCTATAATTTTTACACTCTCTTTTATCCCCCTTCCCTTTATATAAAGGAACTATACATGCTCGCTGCCAATCCCTAGGTACCTTCCCCTCTTTCATACATTTATTAAGCAAAAATACCAACCACTCCAGCACTATATCCTCCCTGCTTTTAACATTTCTGTCATGATTCCGTCAATTCCAGCTGCTTTACCCCCTTTCATTCTACGTAATGCCTCACGCACCTCCCCCACACTCACATCCTGCTCTTCTTCACTCCTAAACGATGTTGTACCTCCCTGGCCAGTACATGAAATTATCGCCTCCCTCTTTTCATCGACATTTAAAAGTTCCTCAAAATATTCCCGCCATCTACCCAATTCCTCCAGCTCCCCATCTACTAACTCCCCTACTCTGTTTTTAACTGACAAATCCATTCGTTCCCTAGGCTTTCTTACCTTGTTTATCTCACTCCAAAATTTTTCTTGTTTTCAGCAAAATTTCTTGACAAGCCTCTCCCATTCTTTCATCCGCTCTTCTTTTGCACTCTCTCACCACTCTCTTCACCTTTCTTTTACTCTCCATATACTCTGCTCTTCTACTAACACTTCTGTTTTGTAAAAACCTCTCATAAGCTACCTTTTTCTCTTTATCACACCCTTTACTTCTTCATTCCACCACTCACTCCTCTTTCCTCCTGCACCCACCCTCCTATAGCCACAAACTTCTGCCCCACATTCTAATACTGCATTTTTAAAACTATCCCAACTCTCTTCAACCCCCACTACTCCTACTTGCACTAGCCCACCTTTCTGCCAATAGTTGCTTATATCTCACCCTAACTTCCTCCTCCCTTAGTTTATACACTTTTACCTCTCTCTTACTTGCTGTTGCCATTTTCTTTTGTCCCATCTACCTTTTACTCTAACTGTAGCTACAACCAAATAATGATCTGATATATCCGTTGCCCCTCTATAAACATGTACATCCTGAAGCCTACTCATCAACCTTTTATCCACCAATACATAATCCAACAAACTACTTTCCTTACGTGCTATATCATACCTTGTATATTTATTTATCCTCTTTTTCATAAAATATGTATTACTTATTACCAAACCTCTTTCTACACATAGCTCAATTAATGGCTCCCCATTTACATTTACCCTGGCACTCCAAATTTACCTACTACTCCATCCACAACATTTTTACCCACTTTAGCATTAAGATCCCCAACCACAATTACTCTCTCACTTGGTTCAAAACTCCCCACACACTCACTCAACATTTCCCAAAATCTTCTCTCTCCTCTACACTTCTCTCTTCTCCAGGTGCATAAACACTTACTATAACCCACTTTTCACATCCAACCTTTATTTTACTCCACATAATCCTTGAATTTATACATTTATATTCCTTCTTTACCTGCCATAACTGATTATTCAACATTATTGCCACTCCTTCCTTAGCTCTAACTCTATTTGAAACCCCTGATCTAATCCCATTTATTTCTCCCCACTGAAACTCTCCTACCCCTTCAGCTTTGTTCACTTAAAGCCAGGACATCCAGCTTCTTTTCATTCATAACATCTACAATCATCTCTTTCTTATCATTCGCACAACATCCACGCACATTCAAACATCCCACTTTGACGATTTTCTTCTTCTTTTTAGTAAGCTATACAGGAAAAGGGGTTACTAGCCCATTGTTCCCGGCATTTTAGTTGACTTTTACAACACGCATGGCTTACGGAGGAAAGATTCTTATTCCACTTCCCCATGGATATGAAAGGGAAAAGCAATAAGAACAAGAACTATTAAGATAAAATCAAAGAAAACTCAGATGAGTGTGTATACAATAAACGTGTACATGTTTGCGTAGTGTGACCTAAGTGTAAGTAGAAGTAGCAAGACGTACCTGAAATCTTGCATGTTTATGAGACAGAAAAAAGACACCAGCAATCCTACCATCATGTAAAACAGTTTCAGGTTTCTGTTTCACAGTCACCTGGCAGGATGGTAGTACCTCCCTGGGTGGTTGCTGTCTACCAACCTACTACCTACATATAGGAGAATATAGAGATTAATTGTACAAACGTAAAATAGACTAATAGTAAAAATTGGCTTTAAACAAATTTTAAGCAATTAAGGTATTTGATAATATATAGAAATGAGGTTGGAAAATGGACAAATAGTAAATATGTATTTAAAAAAAAATTAAAAATATATGGCAAAAAATAGCAATTAAAGAAAAAAAGACATATTCATTGAGGTAGTTGCTTCTAACTAGTGAAAGCACTTAAGTGAGGTAGATGAGCAAAACATACACTACACATAGGGTATTTGGTTTGGACATTGTGTTTAGACAGTCTCTGTAATATTTGCATCCCTAAGGAAGCTTGATAGTTTATTCTCTTTTGTGATAGTATATAATTGGCCTACATTTGTTTTCTTCACTAGAATTTTCCCATCCCGGGTGAAACACTGGTGAATTTTATCATTATTCTCCCGCTTAAGTTTTCTGATTCTGTACAAGAGGTTCTGACGTTTTTTGGTCAGACACTCGTTTATATATACCTCTCTCCTCGCTGTAATAGATGAGCTAATTAGGTCTTTTTTCCTGTCATGTGTGGTGAATCTAAGCATAACACTTTTTCTACCATGTGACCCTAGTAATCGTGCTTCCTTTATTTCTGTCACTGGTACATGAAAATGCAGTGTTAGTCAAATCTGTGTTAAAGGAACTGAAGAACTTATGGGAAAAATAGGGTTACATTCCTGGGACCCCCAAAAAAGCCGAACATTTTTTTTTATGTCTCCAAATCTTACACAAATAAAAATGATAATGCAATTGTTGTTCATTGTCATTACGTATGTTTTTTCTGTTGTTTAAGGCTACAAATGTAGCAGCTTACCTTAAATTGTGGTTGCTGGTGTTTGTCGATGATTGTGAAGGAGTGAGTGGAGAGGCATGCTGAGGCCCTTCTGGGCTGAGGTGGAGG
>WNWK01010038.1:0-54802 GCA_009830355.1 Cherax destructor
AAAGGTAAGTAAATGTTATTTATTAATGTTTTGTATTATTTAGTATGTGAATATTTTTGGGTGGAATGGATTAATTGTATTTACATTATTTCTTATGGGAAATAAGGTTTCGAATTACGTATTTTTCGTGTTAAGTAATAGCTCCTGGAATGGATTAATTACGTTAGTCGGGGTTCCACTGTACGTATATATGTATGTATGTGTATATGTGTGTGTGTGTGTGTGTGTGTATGTATGTACTCACCTAATTGTACTCGCCTAATTGTGGTTGCAGGGGTCAAGACTCAGCTCCTGGCCCTGCCTCTTCGCTGTCTGCTACTGGGTCTCTGCTCTCCTTGCTCCATGAGCTTTATCATACCTTGTCTTAAAACTATGTATGGTTCCTGCCTCCACTATATCTTTCTCTAGACTATTCCACTTCCTGACTACTCTGTGGTTGAAGAAATGCTTCCTAACATCCCTTTGACTCATCTGAGTCTTCAGCTTCCAGTTGTGTCCCCTTGTTTCTGTGTTCCCTCTCTGGAACATCCTGTCACTGTCTACCTTGTCAATTCCCCACAGTATTTGATGTATGTATGTATGTATGTATGTATGTGTGTGTGTGTGTGTGTGTGTGTGTGTGTGTATATATATATATATATATATATGCAAAAGATCACAGTAATCAGGTGATATCAAAATATGCAAAACAACCACTATGAAAAATAGAGAATTCAAGCGTTTCGACACTCACATTATCAAGGAACTATAAGAAACATGACAAGAGGACTTATATAAGGGTGAGACTACACCTCACAGTCACATCACACTAACAAAGACTACACCTCACAGTAGCGTAACATGCATCTGACTCTGTGAAAGAGGAAAAACAAGAAAGGACCTGAAACTCTTCCCAAGAATTAAGATTAGTCAATTATCATTTAATTCTTCCCAAATTTTATTAATTATAAAAGAATCAATTTATAACCAAAGAAATATTCATATTATTTTCAAAACTGCTTTTAATGAAACATGATTCTATTATATTTCTCTCAACCATGGACTGCTTGATACAACCTTCTCAGCATTTTGAAATCAATTGGATGGTTAAAGTCTTCACATGAATAAATAGAGCATTAGAATCTTGTCCAGTTCTAATGCTATATTTATGTTGTTTTAATCTTAGTTCAAGACTTTACCAGTTTGACCATAATAAACTTTATCGCATATTTTACAGGGAATCTTATAGACACATCCGTCAGCATTTTGGGGGAATTTTTTATCAAAAGTCTTTTTACTGTATCAAGTAACTTATATATGGAATTTTTGAAACAAGATTGCTTAACACTATCCTTCCCAATAGAGCTAAGTGGTATAGATATGTTGATGATATTTTGTGCCTTATGCCTAAGAATGTAGACATAAACCATTTCCTTGTTAAATTAAATAGCTTAGCTCATTCTATAAATTTTACTGTTGAATTCAGTAAATAACTCATTGCCCTTCCTAGATGTTTTTATTATTAAGGGTAACATTGATTTTAAATTTAAAATTTACAGAAAACCTTTAAATAATTGTTCCTATGTACACTATTACTCTTCACATCATTATAGAGTTAAAGTGTCGGTTTTTCTTCAATGTTTTTGAGAGCTTTACGTATTTGTAGTCCAGAGTTCATAGATGAAGAAATCTCTAAAATTTATGAAATAGCTAATGATTTAAATACCCTAGAAACATAATTGATAAATCTTTTAAAATAGCTAGGAATACTTTTACAATCCCAAAGGGACAACCAACCTTATTCAACCAAAATATGTTGGTTCTTCCTTACCATGAAAACTTGGTTGATATGCCTTCCTTTCTTAAGAATTTTAATATCAAAGTTGTATTTAAAAATCTTGATACAGTAAAAAGACTTTTGATAAAAAATTCCCCAAAATGCTGACGGATGTGTCTATAAGATTCCCTGTAAAATATGCGATAAAGTTTATTATGGTCAAACTGGTAAAAGTCTTGAACTAAGATTAAAACAACATAAATATAGCATTAGAACTGGACAAGATTCTAATGCTCTATTTATTCATGTGAGAGACTTTAACCATCCAATTGATTTTCAAAATGCTGAGAAGGTTGTATCAAGCAAGTCCATGGTTGAGAGAAATATAATAGAATCATGTTTCATTAAAAGCAGTTTTGAAAATAATATGAATATTTCTTTTGGTTTATATAAATTGGATTCTTTTTATAATTAATAAAATTTGGGAAGAATTTAATGATAAATTGGACTAATCTTAATTCTTGGGAAGAGTTTCAGGTCCTTTCTTGTTTCCTCTTCACAGAGTCGTGCGATGTTACGCTACTGTGAGGTGTAGTCTTTGTTAGTGTGATTGACTGTGAGGTGTAGTCTCACCCCTTATATAAGTCCTCTTGTCATGTTTCCTTTTATAGTTCCTTGATAATGTGAGTAGTCACGAAAGCGCTTGAATTCCTCTCATTTTTCATAGTGGTTGTTTTGTATATATATATATATATATATATATATATATATATATATATATATATATATATATATATATATATATATATATATACGCCACACACACACACACACACACACACACACACACACCTCATCCTCAGAGAAAAGAATAAACTTGCTTCAGGGAAAACTCAATGTTCTCCCTGAAGCTGTTTGAAAATTTTCTCCTGCCACCCCCTATATTTTCTATATACGTACTTTATTTAAAGAGAAAATACATTGACAAGAATACAATACATAATGAGTAAAACAACATAGATAACAACTCAGAGCTACATCTCAAATACTTCGTCCAGCTCCCAGGCAGTGAGCCGCGTGCCCAGAATGCTGCAGGCATTTCCCCTCTGGATCGCAACACTGAGTCTCTGAAAGAGGAAGCTGGCCGCCCTGTGGTCCTTGGTTTCTATGATGAGTTTTCCACCCAGCTCTTTGAGAAACTTTAGAGCACACTTGCCCCATGCTCCAAGGGTCTCCGACCCTATTGGGATGAAGTTATAGAAAGGGGGAAGGCCTTCATATGTGTGGGTCTTCTGGGTCTCCCTGTGGCTGGCAGCTCCACCCCTTTCAGCTACGGAGTATGGCAAGTAGGTGTCTGCCATTGTAGCGGCACAGGTGTAGTCCCAAGCAATCTGCTTACCATCCAACCAGGGTAGCATAGTGGCTCCATCAGGACACCTTTGACTTCCATCAGACCTCTGCACTTGGGGTTCCCGTTGGGCTGGGCAATGGGCTGTGGCGAGGCTTCTCTTTATGATGTCGTTGACCTCCTCATGTCTAGCATACTTCCCTTCTGCTTGGTACGACCCAAGTTTTTGCAGTTAATCGGTGATCTCTCGGCGAAGACTATCTTTCATTCATTGTGACATTCATGCTTTTAAGCAATTCGGTAACCCTTTTTCTTCTTTTGTATTATCTAAGCTCTCTTTCTATATCTGATCTTCTAGGTTTCTTTAACCCTTTGGGGGTCGACAGGCCTTCTCGGAAACACGTTCTCAGGGTCGAAATTTTTTTGGAAAAAAATAATAATAATTTTTTCTTATGAAATGATAGAGAATCTTTTTCCGATCATAACGACACCAAAAGTATGAAATTTGAATGAAAACTTACGAAATTATGCTCTCGCGAAGTTATCCCTATTTTTGGCTAATTCCAATGTTCCAGTCCACTAAAATCATAGCTATTTTACTAGAACTCCATTTCTTCTATCAATTGAGTACAAGAAACTGCCTATTTACCAATTGCAACTACCCAAAATAGTGGTCAGAAAATGGAAATTTGGCCAATTTCAAACGATGCCAATTTCAAAATAGGGTCCAGAATAAATAAGGCAGACATTCCTCGCATTAAAATAACATCTTCTCTGTTCATTAGTCACGTCTCCAGGCCCCTCTTACATTACTTTTGCTTTCCATTTTGAATTTTTATTCTCACAAAAAATAGAAGATTTACTGTTATGTATACAACTGCATCCTTGTAAAAATGGTATAAATAATATCAGCGCACTTGTGCAAGAATATTAGACTCGCCAGTTGATGTGTATTGGACACATGGTGTGATTTGTTTACTCTTGAACATCGGCTAAAATCGAACATTTTCGCTACTTTGAGCTCAATTTCAAGGTACTTGTATTGTCAAACCAATCAAAATCATCTCTATTTCTGTAATATATCTTCCATTCTATCAAATGAGACCAAGAAAACGAGAATACATCAATAAATATCATACGAAAATAGACTGCAAAGTCGCTGTTTTAAACGAAAAACACGGTCGGAGTTTTTTTTCCTCATTATGCAGTGTGTGCTGCAGGATTTTTTTTATACTGCGCACACTGACCACACATACCCATTCTTTCATATGTAGGCCTACCAGTCGTTTCCCGCTTAATTTGAGGCCGCTAGAATTTACGCGTACTAGTACGGCACCAACCCCAGCTCGTAAAACGTACTAGTACAGCACCGACCCCGAAAGGGTTAATGGTACAGATTTAATATGGACCTCATATGCATGCAAATTTAAAATTGCAGAAATACCTCACTAATATGGGTTAGGATCCAGACCACCAATGTAAAGCGAATCACCCTGGCCTCAATGATGTACATAGTTCTATGTGACAGCCACTGAAGGGGGTTACCGTATTTTATGGCAATGAAAACGCTATTTTTTCCCAAAAAATGTCTCGAAAATTTACCCAGCGTTTTTAAAGCTGAAGGTTACATGTTCGAAACTCGATTTGTTCGATTGACGAGGCGTTTGAAAGTCGGGGTTCCACTGTGCTTCATTCTTTTCATACCTAAGCAGATGGAACTTATAACCATTGAACGTCATGTTCATCACTGCCCACTGGAAAACTGCTAATATCTTCCTGTAATTTTTCAGTGTCTTCTACCAAAGTGACTTCCATGCTTTGTCATCTGCAGATGATACAAAACTGGGATGGGTGTTTTTATTTATGTCTGCTATGAGGATAAGAAACAGCAGAGGTGCCAGGACAGTGCCTTGGGGAATTGAGCTTTTTACCTCGCTGATGCTGGATTTTAATGTTTACCACTACTGTGTTCTGTGTATTAGAAACCTGAAAATCCATCTGCCTACCTTCCCTGTAATGCCTATGGCCCTCATTTTGTGTGCAATCACTCCGTGATTGCATTTGTCAAACACCTTTGCAAAATCTGTGTATATCACATCTGTATTTTGGTTTTCTACCAACACCTCCGTAATTCTGTCATAGTGGTTCAGCAGCTGTGACAATCATGATCATCTATTTCTAAAACCATGCTGGTTTAGGTTGTGCAGATTGTACTGTTTGATGAAGTTTGTAATTTGGCATCTCATAACTCCTTCATAGATTTTTATGATGTGGGATGTTAGGGCTACTGGTTTGCAACTTTTAGCTAATATGTACTCTACTTCCCTCATGCAAAGGAGCCATGTCTACACTCTTTAAGGCCTCTGGTATTTCACCTAATCTAGGCTCCTTCTCCAAAGAAGACTGAGGGCTCATCCTAGTGGTACTTTGCACTTTTTTATAAATAGAGAATTCCATGAATCTGGTCCAGGAATGTTTTCAATGTCTTTTTACGAATTCTAAGGGGATTTGTACTAATGTCAGTTAGTTGGCCTGAGCAGCCTTCGGATGAAATGAAAAATGTTTCTGCAGTCTCCACCTTACTGTCATTTAGTGGGTTGCTGAACACCGACTCATACTGTTCTCTTAGAATTTTGCTCATTTCCTGTTCATCTCAATAGTGCTCGATCTTCAATTATAGTGTCTTGGTGAGTCTGAAAAGACTCTTACCTTGATAATTGGGTATGGACTAGCAACTTAAAATTCAATCAGTGTTTTGCTCTTAAGGGTCAATTCATACACTTGGATTTTACATATGAATAGAAATATTTGTGATTTATTGCAATATCCTGGATGGCATTTTGTTCCATTTGTACTGCTTCTGCTTGGTACGACCTAAGTTTTTGCAGTTAATCGGTGATCTCTCGGCTAAGACTATCTTTCATTCATTGTGACATTCATGCTTTTAAGCAATTCAGTAACCCTTTTTCTTCTTTTGTATTATCTAAGCTCTCTTTCTATATCTGATCTTCTAGGTTTCTTTAATGATACAGATTTAATACGGACCTCGTATGCATGCAAATTTAAAATTGCAGGAATACCTCACTAATATGGGTTAGGATCCAGACCACCACTGTAAAGCGAATCACCCTGGCCTCAATGATGTACATAGTTCTATGTGACAGCCACTGAAGGGGGTTACCATATTTTACGGCAATGAAAACGCTATTTTCCCCCAAAAGTGTTTAAAAAATTTACCCAGCGTTTTTGAAGCTGAAGGTTACACTGCTCATAGGCCTCAACTTAAACCTAGAGAAGTTTTGATACTAGACAGTAATCTAAGCTCCTGTATATTTTTAAAATGCATGATAAAAACCATCACAAACCAATATGCAGCCCTAGCCAGAGGCACATCCACTTGCACTCAAGACAGTGAATAGAAGAGAACACGGCCAGTCAGCTGCATCAGTAGTAAACAACCACAGAACAAACTATCAACATGTGTGTTTTTACATGTAATGCCTCCAAAATTTAGCCAGTCAAAACTGGGGTATGTCCTTGACACCAGACCGTCTTGTTCGCCGAAAAATATGGGAATTAATTAACCGAGGCGTATATTTCTCATTTTGGGTTCCAATAAAAGACCATGTATAACTTCAAATATATATAATTTAAAATGAATATATTTTATCAAGGCTGGAGACAGAAAAAAATAACCAACCATGTCTTACTAAGCCTAGTGTTATATTTACATGATTCATGTTAGGTGAGCTTATGTTTCAGATGAAAAATTCCTTTACCTTTCTCTACATATTTAAATGTATACATAACCACCTATATAATATTAGATTCCAGATGACATATATTCTTCACTTATTATAACCCAATTATTCACTCATAACATGTTTAACTGACAATGCAAGTGTCATTCAAGAATAAGAATTTGTGCATAATGACATTAAGCTAAACAGTTCTGTATTAAACTCTAGAATTTTTTTTTATTCCTGTGTGATTACTCTTGTACTAAATACTTCAATTATGTAACCTGTGATGGTCCAGTAACTGACACTTCAATATAATCGATCCTTTGACACTCCTGTGCTGAACACTTCAATAATGATCCTTTGACACTCCTGTGCTGAACACTTCAATAATCGATCCTGTGATACTCCTGTACTGAACACTTCAATAATTCGATCCTTTGACACTCTCTGTCTGAACACTTCAATAATCTGATCCATGACCGTTTGAACTACTCCTGACTGCAAGCTTCAACAATACTATCCTGAGTCCTAATTAACCCCAAATAGCTTCGCTCTTTCTAATAAAAACCTCTGTAATCTTATATTTTGTTCCTGAACTGAACACCTTTATAACCTGAGTTATCAAGTAAAAAAAAATACAAACTTGGAAACTTGCTCTGATCCAACCTGGAAAAAAAATTAATAAAATTATTAAAAATAGTAAATATACATGCACACAAAAAAAAAAAAAAAAAAAAAAAAAAAAAAATATATATATATATATATATATAGTAAATTCAAGGTTAATGAAGGTTGGGGAAGTTGCCAGAAGAACTGGACGTAAGAGGCTGCAGACCTCGCTCAAACAGAAAGACTTAAAACTTAAGCATAATGCCTAGCATATCACCAGAATTCACATCAACCGATTAATATTTACAGCTAATGTTTGCCTGGTAAATCTAAGAGTGGTCTTCAGGAATCTCAACAAAGTTATTCCAGGCCCTTTATATGACATGTCAGGCTCATCCTGTAGTTTCCAGCACCGGCATGGAGCCCAATTTGATAAAAGGCCATTAGGAAACTAGTGCAGTGGTATGCAATAAGGTTTGTTCCAGAACCAAGGGGCATGAGTTATAAGGCAAGGTTAACAGAACTGAATCTAACAACACTAGTGGACAGAAGGACCAGAGGAGACATGATAACAACATGCAATATACTCAGATAAATTGACAGGGTAGACAGGGACATGCTGTTTGAAGTGGGCAACAGGTATTCTGGGACACAGCTGGACATTAAAAGATATGAATAAGCTACACAGTCTTAAGAGTGCTTGTGAAGTGGAATGATCTTGATAAAGAAGTGGTGGAGGCTGGCTCCATACATAGTTTTAAGAACAGGTATGATAGGGGCAAGGAAGAAGTGAATCTTGCTAGTGGCAAATTGAGAGGCAGGACCAGGAGCTAAAACTTAATCCCTGCAACCACAAATAGGTGAGTACTAATAGGTAAGCATGCACACACAGACACAGAAAGGACTCTGGGAGGTCAGAACAGAGGGTACACCAACAAGGGATATACCAACAGGTGTTGGATGAAATACACACAACTGAGGAGGAGGTAAAGAAGCTGCTAAGTGACCTTGATACCTCAAAGGCGGTGGGACCGGACAACATCTTTCCGTGGGTCCAGAGACGCTGTGTGTAATGGAGGACGGCAAATGCAGTCCCCATTTTTAAGAAAGACAGACACAAAGGAACTAAACTATAGACCAGTGTCACTGATGTGTATAGTATGAAAAGTCATAGAGAAGATTAGCAGAAGAGTGGTGGAGACCTAGAACAGAACAAGCTTATAAACGACAACCAGCATGGATTCATGGAAGGCAAATCCTGTGTCACAAACCTACTGGAGTTTTATGACAAGGTAACGGAAGTAAGACACGAGAGAGAGGGGTGGGTAGATTACATTTTCTTGGACTGCAAGAAGACTTTCGACACAGTTCCTCACAAGAGATTAGTGCAAAAGCTAGAGTAAAGATTTATTAACTAGAGGAGGAGGCAGTTATGGTAAGATATAAACAACTGTTGGAGGACAGATGGGCTAGTGAGAGTATAGGCAGTGGGGTAGAAGAGGTATGGGGTAAGTTTAAGAATACGCACAGTAGTACCTCGACATACGAGCAGCTCCCAACTCGAACAATTATGTAAGTGTATTTCTGTAAGTGCTTTTGTAAGTGTATTTCTGGGGGTCTGAAACGGATTAATCTAATTCACATTATTCCTTATGGAAAAAAATTTGTTCGGTATCGGCACTCGAACAGTCTTCTGAAAAGAATTAAACTCGTAACTCGAGGTACCACTGTATAGTGTTAGTGTGTTCAGCAGAAGTTTGTGGTTATAGGAAAGTGGGTGCGGGAGGGAAGAAGAGCGATTGGTGGAATGAGGATGTAAAGAGAGTGGTAAGAGAGAAAAAGTTAGCATATGAGAGGTTTTCACAAAGTAGAAGTGATGTAAGGAGGGAGGAGTATATGGAGAGAAAAACAGAGGTTAAGAAAGTGGTGAAGCAATGTAAAAAAGAGCAAATGAGAAAATAAGAAAATAAGAAAAAGTTTTGGAGTGAAATTAATAAGTTGAGAAAGCCTAGGGAAAGAATGGATTTGTCAGTTAAAAATAGGAGAGGAGAGTTATTAAATGGAGAGTTAGAGGTATAGTGAAGATGGAGGGAATATTTTGAGGAATTGTTAAATGTTGATGAAGATAGGGAAGCTGTGATTTCGTGTATAGGGCAAGGAGGAATAACATCTTATAGGAGTGAGGAAGAACCAGTTGTGAGTGTGGGGGAAGTTCGTGAGGCAGTGAGTAGAATGAAAGGGGTAAAGCAGCTGGGATTGATGGGATAAAGATAGAAATGTTAACTCTTTCGGGGTCGGTGCCGTACTAGTACGTTTTACGAGCAGGGGTTGGTGCTGTACTAGTATGTTTAAATTCTAGCGGCTTCAAATTAAGCAGGAAACGGCTGGTAGGCCTACATATGAAAGAATGGGTCTATGTGGTCAGTGTGCGCAGTATAAAAAAAATCCTGCACCACACACTGCATAATGAGAAAAAAAACTGACAGTTTTTTTTAGTTTAAAACAGCTACTTTGTAGTCTATTTTCGTATGGTATTTATTGATGTATTCTTGTTTTCTTGGTCTCATGTGATAGAATGGAAGATATATTACAGAAATAGAGATGATTTTGATTGGTTTGACAATGACAAGTACCTTGAAATTGAGATCAAAGTAGCGAAAATGTTTGATTTTCGCCGATGTTCATAAGTAAACAAATCACACTATGCGTCCAATACACATCAACTGGCAAGTCTAATATTCTTGCACAAGTGCGCTGATATTATTTATACCATTTTTACAATGATGCAGTTGTATACATAACAGTAAATCTTCTATTTTTTGTGAGAATAAAAATTCAAAATGGAAAGCAAAAGTAATGTAAGAGGGGCCTGGAGACGTGACTAATGAACAGAGAAGGTGTTATTTTAGTGCCAGGAATGTTTGCCTCGTTTATTCTGGACCCTATTTTGAAATTGGCATCGTTTGAAATTTGTGTGAAATTGGCCAAATTGTCATTTTCTGATCACTATTTTGGGTCGTTGAAATTGGTAAACAGGCAGTTTCTTGTACTCAATCAATAGAAGAAATGGAGTTCTAGCGAAATAGGTATGATTTTAGTGGACTGGAACATTGGAATTGGTAAAAAATAGGGCTCAAAGTGGGTGAAATCGCCAATGCGTAAACATCTTTGAGACCGATAACTTTGGGAGAGCATAATTCCGTAAGTTTTCATTCAAATTTCAAACTTTTGGTGTCGTTATGATCAAAAAAAGATTCTCTATCATTTCATAAGATTTTTTTTTCCAAAAATTTCGACCCTGAGAACGTGTTTCCGAGAAGGCCTGTCGACCCCCAAAGTGTTAAAGGAAGGTGGGGATACAGTTTTAGAGTGGTTAGTGTTTTTATTTAATAAATGTATGGAAGAGGGTAAGGTACCTAGGGATTGGCAGAGAGCATGCATAGTTCCTTTGTATAAAGGCAAGGGGCAAATCATAAAAGGAGAGTAAATATCACCCCTTGAAAGTAAAGTGTACATGATAAGAGTCTACTTATTGAGAAAGATATTAGGAATGGTAAGAGGAGAGCAGGATAGCAGATGAACAAGGAGACTTTAGGAAGGGTAGGGGTGTGTAGACCAAGTGTTTGCAGTGAAACATATAGGTGAACAATATTTAGATATGGGTAAAGAGGTGTTTGTGGCATTTATGGATTTGGAAAAGACATATGATAAGGTGGATAGGGGGGCAATGTGGCAAATGTTGCAAATGTATGGAATAGGAGGTAGGTTATTGAAAGCGGTGAAAAGTTTTTACGAGGATAGTGAGGCTCAGGTTAGAGTATGTAGGCGAGAGGGAGATTATTTCCCAGTAAAAGTAGGCCTTAGACAGGGATGTGTGATGTCACCGTGGTTGTTCAATATATTTATAGATGGAGTTGTAAGAGAAGTGAATGCTCGGGTGTTGGCAAGAGGTGTGGGGTTAAAAGATAAAGAATCTAACACAAAATGGGTGTTGTTACAGTTGCTCTTTGCTGATGACACTGTGCTTTTGGGGATTCTGAAGAGAAGTTGCAGAGGTTGGTGGATGAGTTTGGTAGGGTATTTAAAAGAAGGAAACTAAAAGTGAATACAGGAAAGAGTAAGGTGATGAGGATAACAAAAAACTTAGATAATGGAAGATTGGATATCAGATTGGAGGGTGAGAGTATGGAGGAGGTGAATGTATTCAGATATTTGGGAGTGGATGTGTCAGCTGATGGGTATATGAATGATGAGGTGAATCATAGAATTAACGAGGTGAAAAAGGTGAGTGGTGCACTGAGGAGCTTGTGGAGACAGAGAACTTTATCCATGAAAGCAAAGAGGGGAATGTATGAGAGTATAGTTATACCAACACTCTTTATGGGTGTGAGACATGGGTTGTGAATGTTGCAACAAGGAGAAGGCTGGAGGCAGTGGAGATGTCATGTCTGAGGGCAATGTGTGGTGTGAATATAATGCAGAGAATCCGTAGTTTGGAGATCAGGAGGAGGTGTGGGATTACCAAAACTATTATCTAGAGAGCTGAGGAGGGGTTATTGAGATGGTTTGGACATATAGAGAGGATGGAACAAAATAGAATGACTTCGAGAGTGTATAAATCTGTAGTGGAGGGAAGGCTGGGTAGGGGTTGGCTTAGAAAAGGTTGGAGGGAGGGGGGTAGAGGAGGTTTTGTGTGCGAGGGGCAAGCGTGCGTGAACGTGTTAGATAGGAGCGAATGGAGACAAATGGTTTTTAGGACTTGACGTGCTGTTGGAGTGTAGGGTTTCAGGGAAACTGGCAGGCCGGACTTGATTCCTGGAGATGGGAAGTACAGTGCCGGCACTCTGAAGGAGGGGTGTTAATGTTGCAGGTTTGTAGCTGTAGTGTAAGCATGCCTCTGGCAAGACAGTGATGGAGTGAATGATGATGAAAGTTTTTCTTTGTCAGGCCACCCTGCCTTGGTGGGAAACGGCCTATGTGTTAATAAAAATAATAATAAAAAAAAAAACAGCAATGGTAAGAATAACACATTTCTGAACATTCTGTACACTAATATGGATAGACTAATCTTAAAAAGATTAAAACTAAATAATGTTTTTCCAATTTGGTTTAATTTAGATAAACTATTTTTAATGAGGTTGTAGTTGATGGTAATTATTCAGAGTGGAAAGAGACAGTAGTGAAGAAAGGAGGACGACTGGCAATACTGATAAAAGAACCTTGTTAAGTTATGGCAACTACAGTGGACCCTTGGTTTTTGTTCACCTCCAAACTCGAACAATTATGTAAGTGTATTTTTGTAAGAGCTTTTGTAAGTGTATTTTTGGGGGTCTGTAATGACTAATCTAACTTACATTTGTACTTATGGGAACAAATTCGTTCGGTAACGGCACTTGAACAGCATTCTGGAAAGAATTTTCAACGAAAACCTAGGGTCCACTATATAATACAAAATACTGAAAATGTTGAAATTTTAGATATAAGAAAACAAAATAAAGAAGAGAAACTCTTAGTTGCAAATGTAGAGCAACCACCATTTAATAATACCTTGGAGAGAGAAGAGTTGGGTAGGATCAATGAGGGATTACATAATATCTTTAGAGAGCTAATGATGAAAAGTGACCGTGGTAAGGAAAGAGTTGTAATAACGTTGGTAGAATTACCAACAATGTGTTAGGTAAAAGGCCACATGTGCAACTAATGTGACATTTCATTCTCCAAGAGTTATGTCAATCTGCTACAATTTGACTAAGCTGCTGGAGAGCAAAATGTTGCTACAACAAAATGTCACAATATTTGCAAGTGTCCTTTTACCTGACAAAGAAAAGGTTATTGTGCTTAGAGATTTTAACTAAAGAGAAATAAAATGGGCAGCCCATGAGGCAAGAACTGAAAAAAAGGGTCAATATATTTCATCAATATAATGACAAGGTTTTTTTTTTATGTATTAGAATGTAAATAAAAAGAATAAAATGAGAAGATCAACATCAGACTTAGTATTTACTCAAACATCAGAGAAAATTTTCAACATTACCTATTTAAACCTACTTGAAACAGTGATCATGTTCTACTGGAAATAACATTTGCAGTGAAATATGACTTAGGAACTAAAACAAGAAATTCACAAACAGGAATGATCATATTATAAGAAAGGGAATTACAATGCTTTAAAACAGTATTTTATAGAAATTAAATACAGTGGACCCCCGCCTAACGAGCAAAATTCATTCCAGAAGCCTGCTCAAGTGCCATTACCGAACGAATTTACTTCCTTAAGAAATAATGTCACGTAGGTTAGTCTATTTCAGACCCCCAAAAATACACTTCCACAAGCACTTACAATATTATACTTACATAATAGTACGATTTCCGGGGTGCAAAAATAATGTTTATGTGTAATAAAACATTGATAGGCACAAAAGAAAGCAATAATATGTAATGCATTTTGGGTAAACTAATCCTAATGCTTAAAGACATAGACATAGACTATTAACCCCTTGATGATCCAAGCCATAGTTCTATGCCTCATCCACAGGGTCCATGAATTTAAAAACAAAAATTGTTATTTTTTTCCATGAAATAGTAGAGAATCTTTTTCTGAAGGCAATAAAAGAAAAAGTACGAAATTTAATGCGATATTTACACATCGGTGATTTTGCCCATTTTGACTCCTATTTTAGGCCAATTACATTATTCCAGTCGACCAAATTCTTAGCTATTTTGCTAGTACAGTGGTCCCTCGGTTTTTGTGCATCTCCAAACTCGAACATTTATGTAAGTGTATTTTCATAAGTGCTGTTGCAAGTGTATTTTTGGGGTCTGAAATAGACTAACCTACGTGACAGTATTTCTTAAGAAAGTAAATTCGTTCGGTAATGGCACTTGAGCAGCATTCTGGAACGAATTTTCGGCAAAAACCGAGGGACCACTGTACAGTGGTACCACGAGTTTTGTACTGCTCTCAACTCGAACAATTATGTAAGTGTATTATTGTAAGTGCTTTTGTAAGTGTATTTTTGGGGGTCTGAAACGGACTAATCTAATTTTAAGTTTGCCCATAATGCTCAGCATACAAAGGGCTTTTGGCATGTACACCCCACGACTACTATAATACAGTGGACCCTCGGTTAACTCGAAGCATTATGTAAGTTATTTTGTAAGTTCTGTGAAGTGTATTTTGGGGTCTGAAATAGACTAACCTACGTGAAATTTTTCTTAAGGGAGTAAATTCTTCGGTAATGGCACTTGAGCAGATTCTGAAGTTTTACGAAACCGGGGTCCACTGTACCTTGTCCAAATAAACTATTACAGTGGTCCCTCGGTTTTCGTGCATCTCCAAACTGAACATTTATGTAAGTGTATTTTGAAGTGCTTTGCAAGTGATTTTTGAGGTCTGAAATGACTAACTCGTACATTATTTCTTAAGGAAGTAAATTCGTTCGGTAATGGCACTTGAGCAGCATTCTGGAATGAATTTTCGGCGAAAACCGAGGGACCACTGTATTATTATTATTATATTTTTTTTATTAACACATCAGCCGATTCCCACCAAGGCAGGATGGCCTGAAAAAGAAAAACTTTCATCATCATTCACTCCATCACTGTCTTGCCAGAGGGGTGCTTTACACTACAGTTATAAAACTGCAACATTAACACCCCTCCTTCAGAGTGCAGACACTGTACTTCCCATCTCCAGGACTCAAGTCTGGTCTGCCGGTTTCCCTGAATCCCTTTATAAATATTATTTTGCTCACACTCCAACAGCACATCAAGTATTAAAAACTATTTGTCTCCATTCACTCCTATCAAATATGCTCATGCACATAAAACGTCCTTTACCACCTCCCTCCAACCTTTCCAAGGCCAACCCCTACCCCGCCTTCCCTCCACTACAGATTTATACACTCTCGAAGTCATTCTGTTTTGTTCCATTCTCTCTACATATCTGAACCACCTCAACAACCCCTCCTCAGCCCTCTGGATAATAGTTTTGGTAATCACGCACCTCCTCCTACAAATTATCTGCATTAAATTCATACCTCAGACATCTCCACTGCCTCCAGCCTTCTCCTCGTTGCAACATTCATCACCCATGCTTCACACCCATATAAGAGTGTTGGTATAACTATACTCTCATACATTTCCCTCTTTACTTCCATGGACAAAGTTCTTCGTCTCCACAGACTCCGAAGTGCACCATTCACCTTTTTCCCCTCGTCAGTTCCATGATTCACCTCATCCTTCACAGACCCATCTGCTGACACGTCCACTCCTAAATATCTGAATACATTCACCTCCTCCATACTCTCTCCCTCCAATCTGATATCCAATCTTCCGTCACCTAATCTTTTTGTTATCCTCATCACCTTACTCTTTCCTACACTCACTTTCAATTTTCTTCTTTTACATACCCTACCAAATTCATCCACCAACCTCTGCAACTTCTCTTCAGAATCTCCCAAAAGCAGTGTCATCAGCAAAAAGCAACCGTGACAACTCCACTTTGTATTTGATTCTTTATCTTTTAACCCCACACCTCTTCCCAAGACCCTCGCATTCACTTCTCTTACAACCCCATCTATAAATATATTGAACAACCACAGTGACATCACACATCCTTGTCTAAGGCCTACTTTTACTGGGAAATAATCTCCCTCTCTCCTACACACTCTAACCTGAGCCTCACTATCCTCGTAAAAACTCTTCACTGCTTTCAGTAACCTACCTCCTATTCCATACACCTGCCACATTGCCCCCCTATCCACCCTGTCATATGCCTTTTCCAAATCCATAAATGCCACAAAAACCTCTTTACCCTTATCTAAATACTTTTCACCTATATGTTTCACTGTAAACACTTGGTCTACACACCCCCTACCTTTCCTAAAGCCTCCTTGTTCATCTGCTATCCTACTCTCCATCTTACTCTTAATTCTTTCAATAATAACTCTACCATACACTTTACCAGGTATACTCAAAAGACTTATTTCCTTATAATTTTTGCACTCTCTTTTGTCCTCTTTGCCTTTATACATTATTCTTATGGGAACAAATTAGTTTGGTAACTCGAACAGCCTTCTGGAATGAATAAAGTAGGAAACTCGGGGTACCACTGTATTATTTCTATTTTATCGATTGAGCACAAGAAACAGCCTAATGAACTACTTCAACTACCCAATAAAATGATCAGAAATTGGCAATTTTGCCAATTTCACACAAAGTTCATTATAGCATTCCAATTTCAAAATAGGGTCCAGAATAAACAATGCAGGTATTCCTGACACCAAAATAACATTTCCTTTGTTTATTAGTTTCGTTTTCAGGCTTTACAGATGAATTCCTTTTTTATTTTTTATTTACATAAAGAATTTTTATTCACACCAAAAAATAGAAGATTTACTGTTATGCAATATTGTAATAATTGTATAAATAATATTAGCACATTTGTTAATGTATATTAGACCCACCAGTTGATGTGTATTGGACACGTGACATTATTTGTTTACTCTTGAATATCAGCAAAAATCGAACATTTCGCTACTATGAGCTTAATTTCAAGCTATTTTCAGTACTAAAACTAATCAAAATCATCTCTATTTCTGTAATATATCTTCCATTCTATCAAATGAGACCAAGAAACTGTGAATACAACCGTAAAAACCATACAAAAATACACCACAAATTCGCTGTTTTAATCCAAAAACACGGTCGCAGTTTTTCGTTATGCACTGCGTGCTGCAGGATTTGTTTTATATGGCACACACTTACCACATAGATGCATTCTCTCATATCTAGGCCCAAATTTACCGCTCACAGCTTATCTGAGTGAGCTGAGCTCATGACGTAGAACTACAGCTTGGACCCTGTGGACAAGGCGTAGAACTACAGCTGACACTGTGGACAAGGCGTAGAACTACAGCTTGGACCCTGTGGACAAGGCGTAGAACTACAGCTTGGACCCTGTGGACAAGGGTAGAACTACAGCTTGGACCCTGTGGACAAGGAACTGAACTACGGCTTGACTGTTTCGGTCGTATATATATGTCTTACGAGCCAGTATTTCGGACGTATATATACTCAAAAATTCTAGCGGCTTCAAATCAAGCGGGAGAAAGCTGGTAGGCCCACATACGAGAGAATGGGCCAGTGTGGTCAGTATGCGCTGTATAAAAAAAATCCTGCAGCAAGCAGTGCATAATGAGAAAAAAAAACTCTGACGGTGTTTTTGGATTAAATCGCCGACTTTGAGGTGTATTTTCGTATAGTATTTATGGTTGTATTCTCTTTTTCGTGGTCTCATTTGATAGAATGGAAAACATATTACAGAAATAGAGATGATTTTGATTAGTTTCATGATGAAAATGACCTTGAAATTGAGCTCAAAGTAGTAGTGGAAATGTTCGATTTTTGCCAATGTTCAAGAGTACACAAATCACGCCATGCGTCCAATACACGTCAACTAGTGAGTCTAATATTCTTACACAAGTGCACTGATATTATTTATACCATTTTACAATAATGCAGTAGTCTGCATAACAGTAAATCTTCTATTTTTTGTGTGAATAAAAAAATCAAAATAGAAAGCAAGAGTAATATAAGAGGGGCCTAAAGACGTGACTAATGAACAGAGAAAATCTTATTTTAGTGCCAGGAATGTCTGCATTGTTTATTCTGGACCCTATTTTGAAATTCATCTTTTTTATTTTGCATGAAATTGGCCAAATTGCCAATTTCTGACCACTTTATTGGGTAGTTGAAATCGGTAAATTGGTGGTTTCTTGTACTCAATCGATAGAACAAATGGAGTTCTAAAGAAATAGCTATGAGTTTGATCGATTGTAACAATGGAATTGGCTGAAAATAGGGCTCAAAGTCGGCAAAATCGCCGATGCGTATATATTGCCGACATCGCTAACTTCGCAAGAGCGTAATTCCGTAAGTTTTCCATCAAATTTCATACTTTTGGTGTCATTACCATCAGGAAAATATTCTCTATCATTTCATATTTTTTTCCCCCCAAAATTTTACGACATAGAATGACAAGTTTCAGAATGGGGCCTCGACAGTCAAAGGGTTAAGTAGAATTTCTTATGAAGTTACCTACAAATATATGTACAATAAGAAAGGTAGCTAATGAACGATGATACAATTTTAAAGTACGACTTATTATTTTTAACCGATTCTATGATCTTCTGTTTTGTGGAGTGATTGAATAGAGATTGAACAGAGATGGTGGAACAATATATTGAAAGGGATAAATATAAATAAACTGTACAGAGTTGTGTAGTGTTTGGGAAAATGGAGTTGAAATATTTAATCAAAATAAGATAGAATAATAAAGAATGGATTAATGGAAGATGTTGGAGTGCCATAAAAAAAAGGGGGAGGTTGTGATCAATATATTAGGCAAGTCAATCAAGAAACTTACTAGATTCATGGAACTTAAAAATGAATAAACGAATGTAAGGAGGAAGAAAATAATTCTGAAAAGGAGAGAGTAGATAAGAGCAAGGTAGAACTAAACTTTTTATTTCAGTTTGTAAAAAAGTATAGTACGTAAATATTGAAGACAAGATACTAAGAAAAGATAATGATGGTAAAAATCACTGAGGTAGAGGAGGAAATGTGTGAGGTAATAACAGAAAGTTTCAGTGGGTTAACAAAAGTAGATATTTTTCATGTAGATTTTAATCACAGACACATGAATTATAAAACACTGAAATAATTAAAGATGAAGAAATCATTACTAAAGGTGATATGAAAAGATCTATAGGCCCAAGCAGGCCAGCACCTTGGGTATTAAAAGAATGTGCAGGAGAATTCTTATCTATTTTGGAAACTTTTAAGATTTCACTGCAGAAAAATAAACTAGGGCAATGTATTGTGCCTATACAGTGGTCCCTCGGTTTTCGTGCATCTCCAAACTCGAACATTTATGTAAGTGTATTTTCGTAAGTGCTGTTACAAGTGTATTTTTGGGGGTCTGAAATAGACTAACCTACGTGACATTATTTCTTAAGGAAGTAAATTCGTTCGGTAATGGCACTTGAGCAGCATTCTGGAATGAATTTTCGGCGAAAACCGAGGGACCATTGTACAGTGGACCCCCGCCTAACGAACACCCCGGAAATCATACAATTATGTAAGTATAATAAATTAAGTGCTTGTGGAAGTGTATTTTTGGGGGTCTGAAATAGACTAACCTACGTGACATTATTTCTTAAGGAAGTAAATTCGTTCGGTAATGGCACTTGAGCAGGCTTCTGGAATGAATTTTTCTTGTTAGGTGGGGGTCCACTGTATTTCAATGATCACAGGGAAGACCCTTCAAAGTATAGGCTGGTTTTGCTGACAAGTGCTGCTGTAAAATTACTGAACAAAGGAATTATGGAAAAGTGGATTTAATATTTGGAGAATAACAACAACATACTAACTGGTAAACAGTCTGGTTTTTCAATCTACAAATTCATGTAATAAATTTGGAAAGTTATTATGTGATACAGTAAAAGTTCAATAAAACAAACCTCCATAAAATGGATATTGGCTAAAACAGACAAGAAAAATCTGGCTGGACAAAGGCTCAACATGTATGTTTAACCCTTTCAGGGTTGGAGTCCCTGATCTGAAATTTGCTCTCAGGGTCAGAGAATTAAAAAAAAAAAAATTTTGTCTTATGAAATAACAGAGAATCTTTTTCCAAAGGTAATAAAACCAAAAGTACGAACAGGTATTACACACGATGCAGTCGTCAAGTCTGATTCCTGAACAAGTGAAAATCCGTATTACTTGCCAGTCATGCTTACTATGCATTATATCAACAAGCACAGTATAGCACTTTGTCTGGATTTTTTGGGTTATCCTAGGTAATTTACAATCTGTATAATTGTATTTATGTGTACCTGTGAGACAGACAGAGATAGAGACAGCCAAAGTCAATCAGCCAACCGGCCAGAATTGTTTCTCTTTACTTAGGGCATAGGTTATAAGACATTCTGGCAGGATGACATTATCAGTGGTACCAAAATTGAAAGGGTGTTGCACAAATATTCCACATGGGTTATTATTGAGGTTTTTGATATTTCCTCTACCACTTGTGGCCATATCCACCTCAAAACCACTAAACTCGGGGTCAACATCACTTTCCTCTTAAAATGGGAGTGTTAATACTACATGACATCAGTGAATCCCAGGTATTTGCCGTGCTGTTTGCTCTAGCTGGCGCTCAATTGAACTGGTGCTCCCACAAGGTACTAAGTGGTCCCAATTTTTTTTAATACTGTGCACACCGAGTGTTAAGACCCATTCTATGCTGACCAGGCATCTCAGGCCAATTGTGCTGAATTTGGAGGCATGAAAAATAAAATGTAGATCTACGTTTGGAGCGCTAGTGGTAAGAACATAGATCTACGTTTGGACAGTTAAGGGGCTAAACAATGCTTTTCTTAAAACTGGAAATTACCTGCTGGTCCATGGGTTGAATAAGAGGAGTGGTGTTAGGGTGCAAGAACTTCACTTTAATGAAGCTGTATTCAACTACCAAATTTTCCTCCAAGCCTGGAGGGTGAGCAGGAGCATTGTCCATTACCAGAAGTGCCCTTGATTGTAAGATTTTTTTCCACAAGGTACTGCTTTACACTTGAGTCAAACACTTCGTGTATCCACTCAGTGAAGAACTGCCTTGTTACCCAACCTTTACTATTAGCTCTCCACATTACACTGAGTTTACTTTTTATCACACTGTGTTTCTGAAACACCCTTGGAGTTTCACAGTGGTAGACTAGCAACGGTTTCATTTTGCAGTCCCCACTAGCATTACCACACAAGTGTGTTAGCCTGTCTTTTATGGGCTTGTGTCCTGGTAATGATTTTTCTTCTTGTGTGATGTAGGTTCTCTTAGGCATTCTTTCCCAAAAGAGGACTGTTCATTACAATTAAAAGCTCGTTGAGGAATAACTCCCTCAATGTCTACATAGGTTTAAATTCTTTAACAAACTTTTCAGCCTCATCTCTGTTAGCACTGGCAGCCTCCCCATGCCTTAACCCTTTCGGGGTCGGTGCCGTACTAGTACGTTTTACGAGCAGGGGTTGGTGCCGTACTAGTACGCCCAAATTCTAGCAGCCTCAATTTAAGCAGAAAACGTCTGGTAGGCATACATATGAAAGAATGCGTCTGTGTGGTCAGTGTGCGCAGTATAAAAAAAATCCTGCAGTACACACTGCATAATGAGAGAAAAAAAACTCTGACTGTTTTTTTCGATTAAAACAGCAACTTTGCAGTCGATTTTCGTATGGTAATTATTGATGTATTCTCGTTTTCGTGGTCTCATTTGATAGAATGGATGATATATTACAGAAATGGAGATGATTTTGATTGGTATGACAATGACAAGTACCTTGAAATTGAGCTCAAAGTAGTGAAAATGTTCGATTTTTGATGATGTTCAAGAGTAAACAAATCACACCATGCGTCCAATACACATCAACTGGCGAGTCTTATATTCATGCACAAGTGCTCTGATATTATTTATACCATTTTTACAATGATGCAGTTGTATACAAAACAGTAAATCTTCTATTTTTGTGAGAATAAAAATTCAAAATGGAAAGCAAAAGTAATGGAACAGGGGCCTGGAGACGTGGCTAATGAACAGAGAACATGTTATTTTAGTGCCAGGAATGTCTGCCTTGTTTACTCTGGACCCTATTTTGAAATTGGCATCGTTTGAAATTTGTGTGAAATTGGAAAATTGCCATTTTCTGACCACTATTTTGGGTAGATGAAATTGGTAAATAGGCAGTTTCTTCTACTCATTCGATAGAAGGAATGGAGTTCTAGCAAAATAGCTATAATTTTAGGAGACTGAAACATTGGAATTTGTCGAAAATAGGGCTCGAAGTGGGTGAAATCGCCGATGCGTCAGTGTCATAGATACCGATAACTTCGCGAAAGCATAATTTCGTTAGTTTTCGATCAAATTTCATAATTTTGGTGTCGTTATGATCAGAAAAAGATTCTCTATCATTTCATAAGAAAAAATTATTATTTTTTTCCAAAAAATTTTCGACCCCAGGAACACTTTCCTGAGAAGGCCTGTCGACCCCCAAAGGGTTAATACACTATGAATCCCACTTCTCTTTTTAAACCTATCAAACCAGCCCCTACTTGCCTTAAATTCATTACTTTTAGCAATCTTTTCCGGGGTGTTTCACCTAAGATCACTATACAATGGAAACATTTTCAAAAAAATGAAAACATGAAAAAAGATTCCAACATTTTCGAAAAAATAAAAACATGGTATAACTGCTTTGCTTTTTCACAAATTATTGTTTCAGAAACACTGTCACCGGCCAATTGTTTTTCGTAAATCCACACTAACAAATTTTTTTTCATTTTCTCAATTATCTGTGACCTTTCCACAGCACATCAGCACCTTTCACTGCCTCTTTATTTTTCAATATGGAAGATATGGTGGATTTCGCCATACCATATTGAGTGGCCAGGTCTGACACACGTATTCCACTTTTCCACTTAGCAACGAGCTCTTTTTTTCACTTTAATTGTTGTTCTCACTACTCTTTTTTGATTACTTATTTTCAATGAAGATATTTAAAAAACACCACAGAATAACAATGAAATACCAAAACGATCCATGGAACTTGAACGAACGATGCTTAACAAACAAAAACTGATGAGAGACTGAGCAAGTGATGCTTTGTTTTTGTCGGACTTCGTCCAGATGAATTGTTTTGTTTAGGTCGAATATCAGGGCAACGTCCGAATACCGAGTCAAATTTTCTCAAAAAAGTTGGGCGAACATCGAGTTATATGAATATAGGGACATACGAATACCGAGATTCCACTGTACAGTGGACCCCCGGCTAACGAACAAAATTCATTCCAGAAGCCTGCTCAAGTGCCATTACCGAACAAATTTACTTCTTTAAGAAATAATGTCAAGTAGGTTAGTCTATTTCAGACCCCCAAAAATACACTTCCACAAGCACTTACAATATTATACTTACATAATTGTACGATTTCCGGGGTGTTTGTTAGCCGGGGGTCCACTGTATATTAGCAAGCTTGCCTCTTAAAGAATAATCTAGTTCAATGTAGAGAAAAACAACATAATCACCTTAAAGGGAAACTGCTTCTGAATAATGACGAGGAGAAGTGATTTTCCCAACTGAAATAGACAGAAATATTACTATAATTATTATATTTACAAAATATAAATAAAAAATAAACTGTTCTGCTTATTTTACAGACATTCAATTTATTGTGAGCTCTTTCATACAGCTCCTCTATACAGTGTGAGTTTTTGTAAATGCACATTGAAAAAGTACAGTGGTACCTCAATATCTGAACTTTATCCGTTCCAGGAGGCTGTTCGAATAGAGAGTTGTACGAATATTGAATAGATTTTTCCCATAAGAAATAATGTAAATTGGATTACATAATTCATTACTGACCCTTTTGCCATATCAGCCCCCTTTTATTGCCTTTTTATTATTCAATATGCAAGATATGGTGGATTTCACCATATCATATTGAGTGGCCAGGTCAGATATATGTGATCCACTTTCTCCACTTTACAATGAGTTCTTTCTTCACTTTAATGGTTGTTCTCACTGCTTTCCTTTTAGGCTTGTTTGGATCACTACTTCTTTTTTTTGGAGACATGATTATTTATTTTCAATGAAAATATTTTAAAAACACCACAGAATAACAATGAAATACCAAATAGTTTCACGGAGCTTGTATGAACGATGCTTAACAAACGAAAGCTGATGAGAGACTGAGCGCATGATGCTTTGTTTTCATTGGACTTCGTCCAGATGGACTACATATTTTGTTTAGGTTGAATATCAGGGCAACGTCCTACCAAGTCAAAATTTCTCAAAAATGTTGGGCGAATATCAAGTTGTACAAATATAGGGACATATGAACATTGAGGTTCCACTGTACGTACATGCAAAATTAGTGTGGAAAGGTGTTCATAGTGTAAGCTATTCAATTTTGGAAGCACCTTTTCAAAAGCATTTAAAAAAAATCATGCTACATAGAGGTGTATGAAAGAACTTATTGTATATATCTTTGACAACAATCATATTATGCACATCTAGATAAATAACCAAGAAATATTTTCTCTCATAATTCAAGAAAAGTTCTACAGGGAGAACAAATGAATATAATAAGGAGAACAGTACACAAAACAAGAGATAACACAAACATCAATGGTAATCAACTGTCCCTAATTGAAATCCACACCAGAATGTTGTACATCAGTAGAATAAAGATACAGTGGTACCCCGACTTACGATGCTATCATTTTACGTTATTTTCGATAACCGATATTTATAACGTAAAAAATGTGACTGTGACTTACGATGTTTGCTTCGTGTACCGACATTCGTACCGGACGTGTCCGCTTGGCGCCCAGCTGAGCGCGCACTCCAGGGAGCGTCAGTGTGCTATTGTTTACAAGTGAGAGCGACCACCCACTAACACCCACGCATTCATACCAGTATATTGTCATTATTCCACTGTTTTTAGTGTTTGCAACTGCTAAATAAGCCACCATGGGCCCCAAGAAAGCTCCTAGTGCCAAGCCTGTGGTAAAGAATGTGCAGGGAGTGAAGCATTCATGCAGGGAATGTAGCATTTATGCAGAGAGTGTAGCAGGCATGCAGGGAGTGTAGCAGGCATGCAGGGAGTGTAGCAGGCATGCAGGGAGTGTAGCAAAGATGCAAAGAGTGTAGCAGGGATGCAGGGAGTGTAGCAGGCATGCAGGGAGTGTAGCAGGCATGCAGGGAGTGTAGCAGGCATGCAGGGAGTGTAGCAGGCATGCAGAGAGTGTAGCAGGGATGCAGGGAGTGTAGCAGGCATGCAGGGAGTGTAGCAGGCATGCAGGGAGTGTAGCAGGCATGCAGGGAGTGTAGCAGGGATGCAGGGAGTGTAGCAGGCATGCAGGGAGTGTAGCAGGCATGCAGGGAGTGTAGCAGGTATGCAGGGAGTGTAGCAGGCATGCAGGGAGTGTAGCATTCATGCAGGGAGTGTAGCATTCATGCAGGGAGTGTAGCATTCATGCAGGGAGTGTAGCATTCATGCAGGGAGTGTAGCATTCATGCAGGGAGTGTAGCAAGGATGCAGGGAGTGTAGCAAGGATGCAGGGAGTGTAGCAAGGATGCAGGGAGTGTGCAAGGATGCAGGAGTGTAGCAAGGATGCAGGGAGTGTAGCAGGGAGTGTAGCAAGGATGCAGGGAGTGTAGCAAGGATGCAGGGAGTGTAGCAAGGATGCAGGGAGTGTAGCAAGGATGCAGGGAGTGTAGCATTCAAAGAAAAAGCCAGTAACCCCAGAAAGAACTTGGTACCTGCAGTGTTAATGGAAGGATTCCCCTTCCAAACACTAGCATACTACTCCACCTTTTCCCCTCCTCCCGTCCTCCACACATCAACAACTCTTCAATAAATGTAAGTGACATATTATTGTACAATATTTACATGTGTATTTAGGTATTCTTCATTAAATTCTGTATTATTTAATGTCAAAAAGTTCTAAAAAATATTTTATTTAACTACTTTTGGAAGTCTTGGACGGATTAAATTTATTTCCATTATTTCTTATGGGGAAAATTGATTCGTGTAACGATTGTTTCGCCTTAAAATATGCCCTCTCTGACGGATTAATATCGTAAGTCGGGGTACCACTGTAATTATAATCTGCATAAATATACAAACAACCTTTCTCTTATGTGATGTTTGAGTACATGTAGTCTTAATAAATGTTTGACATAACTGATCAGAAACACCGTTAATAAACAGATAGTTTATTTTTTTATTTTTTTTTTATTGACACATCGGTCATCTTCCACCAGGCAGGGTGGCTTGAAAAAGAAAAACTTTCATCATCATTCACTCCATCACAGTCTTGCCAGAGGCGTGCTTACACTACAGTTATAAAACTGCAACATTAACAACCCTCCTTCAGAGTGCAGACACTGTACTACTTCCCATCTCCAGGACTCAAGTCTGGCCTGCCAGTTTCCCTGAACCCTTCATAAATGTTACCTTGCTCACACTCTAACAGCATGTCAAGTCCTAAAAATCATTTGTCTAAATTTGCTACTAACACGCTCCGCATGCTTGCTGAAAGTCCAAGCCCCTTGCACACAAAACCGTCTTTACCCCGTCCCTCCAACCTTTCCTAGGCCGACTCCTACCCCGCCTTCCTTCCACTACAGACTTATACACTCTCAAAAACATTGTATTTTATTCCAACCTCTCTACATGTCCGAACCACCTCAACAACCCCCTCCTCAGCCCACTGGATAATAGTTTTGGTAATCCCGCACCTCCTCCTAATTTCCAAACTACGAATTCTATGCATTATATTCACACCAAACACTGCCCTCAGACATGATATCTCCACTGCCTCCAGCCTTCTCTGTTGCAACATTCACCACCCATGCTTCACACCCATATAAGAGCGTTGGTATAACTATATTCTCATACATTTCCCTCTTTGCTTCTATGGACAAAGTTCTTTGTCTCCACAGACTCCAAAGTGGACCACTCACATTTTTTTTTTTAACACATCGGCCGATTCCCACCAAGGCAAGGTGGCACGAAAAAGAAAATCTTTCCTCATCATTCACTCCATCACTGTCTTGCCAGAGGGGTGCTTTGCACTACAGTTATAAAACTGCAACATTAACACCCCTCCTTCAGAGTGCAGACACTGTACTTCCCATCTCCAGGACTCAAGTCCGGCCTGCCGGTTTTCCTGAATCCCTTTATAAATGTTACTTTGCTTCCACTCCAACAGCACATCAAGTATTAAAAACCATTTGTCTCCATTCACTCCTATCAAATATGCTCAAACCTTTACCCCCTCCCTCCAACCTTTCCTAGGCCGACCCCTACCCCGCCTTCCCTCCACTACAAATTTATACACTCTCGAAGTCATTCTGTCTCGTTCCATTCTCTCTACATGTCCGAACCACCTCAACAACCCCTCCTCAGCCCTCTGGATAATAGTCTTGGTAATTCCGCACCTCCTGCCAATTTCCACACTACGAATTCGCTGCATTATATTCACACCACACACAGATCTCAGACATGACATCTCCATTGCCTCCAGCCTTCTTCTTGTTGCAACATTCACCACCCATGCTTCACACCCATATAAGAGTGTTGGTACAACTATACTCTTATACATTCCCCTCTTTGCTTTCACGGACAAAGTTCTTTGTCTCCACAGACTCCTAAGTGCACCACTTACCCTTTTACCCTCATCAATTCTATGATTCACCTAATCCTTCATAGTCCCATTTGCTGACATGTCCATTCCCAACTATCTGAATACATTCACCTCCTCCATACTCTCTACCTCCAATCTGATATCCAATCTTTTGTCACCTAATCTTTTTGTTATCCTCATCACCTTACTCTTTCCTATATTCACTTTCAATTTTCTTCTTTACACACCATACCAAATTCATCCACCAACCTCTGCAACTTCTCTTCAGAATCTCCCAAAAGCTGCCAACACCTGCGTATTCACTTCTCTTACAACCCCATCTATAAATATATTGAACAGCCATGGTGACATCACACATCCTTGTCTAAGGCCTACTTTTACTAGAAAATAATCTCCCTCTCTCCTATATACTCTAACCTGAGCCTCACTATCCTCGTATAAACTCTTCACTGCTTTCAGTAACCTACCTCCTATTCCATACACCTGCAACATCTGCCAAATTGCCCCCCTATCCACCCTGTCACACGCCTTTTCCAAATCCATAAATGCCACAAAAACCTCTTTACCCTTATCTAAATACTGTTAAGCTATATGTGTCACTGTAAACACTTGGTCTACACACCTTTTCTAAAACCTCCTTGTTCATCTGTTATCCTACTCTCCGTCTTGTTCTTAATTCTTTCAATAATAACTCTACCATACACTTTACCAGGTATATTCAACTGACTTATTCTTTCTTTCAACAAGTCAGCCGTTTCTCACCGAAGCGGGGTGGCCTAAAAGGAAAAATGAAAGTTTCTCCTCTTTTTTTTTTTTTAACAAGTCGGCCGTCTCCCACCAAGGCAGGGTGACCCAAAAGAAAATACTTTCACCATCATTCAACACTTTCACCACACTCATACATAATCACTGTCTTTGCAGAGGAGCTCAGATACGACAGCTGAGAATTGTCCCTCCCAGCTGTCACTATCCCAGACCCCTCCTTTAAAGTGCAGGCATTGTCCCTCCCAGCTGTCACTATCCCAGACCCCTCCTTTAAAGTGCAGGCATTGTACTTCCCATTTCCAGGACTCAAGTCCAACTAAATCAATTAACTGGTTTCCCTGAATCCCTTCACAAAATGTTATTCTGCTCACACTCCAACAGATCGTCATGTCCCAAAAACCATTCGTTTCCATTCACTCCTATTTAACACGCTCACACATGCTTGCTGGAAGTCCAAGCCCCTCGCCCACAAAACCTCCTTTACCCCTTCCCTCCAACCTTTTCTAGGACGACCCCTACCCCACCTTCCTTTCCCTACAGATTTATATGCTCTCCAAGTCATTCTACTTTGATCCATTCTCTCTAAATGACCAAACCACCTCAACAACCCCTCTTCAGCCCTCTGACAAATACTTTTAGTAACTCCACACCTTCTCCTAATTTCCACATTCCTAATTTTCTGCATAATATTTACACCACACATTGCCCTTAGACAGGACATCTCCACTGCCTCCAGCCTCCTCCTCGCATTTGCAACCCATGCTTCACACCCATATAAGAGTGTTGGTACCACTATACTTTCGTACATTCCCTTCTTTGCCTCCATGGATAACGTTTTTTGTCTCCACAGATACCTCAACGCACCACTCACCTTTTTTCCTTCATCAATTCTATGGTTAACCTCATCCTTCATAAACCCATCCGCTGACACGTCAACTCCAAAATATCTGAAAACATTTACTTCTTCCATAATCCCTCTCTCCAATGTGATATCCAATTTTTCTTTATTTAAATCGTTTGATACCCTCATCACCTTACTCTTATCTATGTTCACTTTCAACTTTCTACCTTTACACACTCTCCCAAACTCGTCCACTAACCTTTGCAATTTTTCTTTAGAATCTCCCATAAGCACAGTATCATCAGCAAAAAGTTACTGTGTCAACTCCCATTTTGCATTTAATTCCCCATAATTTAATCCCACCCCTCTCCCCAACACCCTAGCATTTACTTCTTTTACAACCCCATCTATAAATATATTAAACAACCATGGTGACATTACACATCCCTGTCTAAGACCTACTTTTACCGGGAAGTAATCTCCCTCTCTCCTACACACCCTAACCTGAGCCTCACTATCCTCATAAAAACTCATAATCACTCTTGGGCACATTAAATGTCCTATTTTACGTCAATATAGACATTTTCATTAATCCATCTATGATATTTTCTTCAAAATTATATAAGATACACGTTACGTAGCATATAAACATGCTGTTTATATGCTATGGAGGTATGGTTGCCGGGCGGAGGGAAAACATTACGTAATACTAATAATAATCACTCTTGGGCACATTAAATGTCTTATTTTATGTTAATATAGACATTTTCATTTATCCATCTATGATATTTTCTTCAAAATTATATAAGAAACATGTTACAAAGCAGGCAGGATGCCATACCTCCCACACAACTTTCTACAAATAAATACTTTTCACCTCTCACCCTACATTAAGACCATTAAGACTACAAATATTTTAAGGCAAGTAATGAGTGTACTGTATATGTATTGTATCACTCTAGGGCACTATATTGTGTGGGTGGGGTGGCCAGGAGGGCTACCATACCTACCACACCTGACTTCTTACAGTAAATACTACTCACCTTTTGCCCTACATTAAGACTACAAATATTTTGAGGTAAATAATGAGTGTACTGTGTGTATATTTTACCTTTTAATGCCTAGTTCTATTGCTAACTTAATATATGTTAGTGTAAACTTGTTATCTGGCATTTATATGCATTTATAAATGGAAAAAATGGAGTTCTGCTTTTCGGCGAAGTCTGCTTTCCAGTAGTAGCCTGGAACATAACCTGCCATATAAGTGGGGCCCTACTGTACTTGTACTGCTTTTCCGTTTTCATATAACAGTTGCGTAAGGGAAGGATGAACGGTGTCATATTGTAAAGCAAGTATTATTTTACTTTTTTATGTCATTTATGCCTAGCTGTATTCAGCACTTAGCCCTTTCGCTGATTGTGCCGTAAGACTATGGCTTTGAGGTTACTGTTGGTGCCATAGTACTGTGTCATGAGCTCAGCTCACTCAGATAAGCTCTGTGTGGTAAATTTGGGCCTAGATCTGAGAGAATGGGTCTATGTGGTAAGTGTGCACCATGAATTCTCTGCATGTATAAGACATGTATAACATTAATTATCTTTATTCAGAATTGTTTCACATACACAGTCCATTATATCAAGGGATTACTGTAGAAGCAAGTGTTATACAGAGTGGTGTTATTTTAAATTGCATATAGCAAAGTATTATTCACTATGAATTACAAGGTGGCAACCTGCCTCAGTGTGTAACACAGAAGTACCTTTTCTCATATACATACACTCTCTCAACTGTGTACTGTGCTAGTTCATTATATGTATACAGTGGACCCTCGGTTTTCGTTCATCTCCAAACTCGAACAATTATGTAAGTATATTTTTGTAAGAGCTTTTGTAAGTGTATTTTTGGGGGTCTGAAACGATTAATCTAATTTACATTTGTCCTTATGGGAACAAAATTGTTCGGTAACGGCACTTGAACAGCATTCTGGAAAGAATTTTCAACGAAAACCGAGGGTCCACTGTACAGTGGACCCCCGAGTTTCGGTCACCTCGGAAATCGAACAATTATGTAAGTTTAATATTGTAAGTGCTTTTGTATGTGTATTTTTGAGGGTCTGAAAGGACTAATCTAATTTACATTTTTCCTTAAGGGAACAAATTCGTTCGGTAATGGCACTTGAACAGACTTCTGGAATGAATTATGACCGAAACTCGGGGGTCCACTGTATCTCTAAAATGAAGGGAAAAAAATAACCAAGAGTGAATAAAATATTTAATGAACTATGCTCAGGATAATCCTTTTCTTCCAGCTGTGCAAGGCTGGATAGAAGAGGCTTCCTAGTTTGGCCTGACATTCCTTTTGAAATACAGTGGACCCTCGGTTTTCGTACAGGTCCCAACTCGAACAATTAGGTAAGTGTATTTTTGTAAGTGCTTTTGTAAGTGTATTTTTGGGGTCTGAAACGACTAATCTAATTTACATTCGTCCTTATGGGAACAAATTCGTACGAGTGCCATTACCGAACAAATTTGTTCCCATTAGGACGAATGTAAATTAGATTAGTCGTTTCAGGCCCCCAAAAATACACTTACAAAAGCACTTACAAAAATACACTTACATAATTGTTCGAGTTGGGAGCTGTACGAAAACCGAGGGTCCACTGTATTTCAAAAGGAATGTCAGGCCAAACTAGGAAGCGTCTTCTACCCAGCCTTGCACAGCTGGAAGAAAAGTCCAAGATCTTGAGTGAGCAACTGCAAGCATGCGCATGTGTCTGCGTGTATGTCTCACACACACACGGACGCAAGCAAGCACACACATGTGCAATGTATATATGAATTCTCTACTGTTAGTATCAGTCCTAGCTTAATTCCACTCGACATTCTTTGCGTAACTTCAGGATTTACCTTGTATGACAAACAATCCCACCTCTATAAGAAACATTGCCCTAAAAAACTAAACAGGTCACAGCTAAGAGACTCAACAATCCCTGCCTAACACCCAGCATCCTTAATATTAAAAGGCACCAATATGAAAAACAATACAGAAGGGGTCTAATAACAAGAGAACAATCCAAACGCTACTCATCAATCCTTACCAGCCTGATAAGAAGGTCAAAAAAATTATATTATGAGAACAGATTATATAACATAAAAGGTGATATGAAAAAGACCTGGAAACCCCTATCAGCAATTCTAGGAAATAAAAAGATATCCAAGAACAATACCATCAAATTATCAAAAACAGAAGAACCCCTACTCTCACCAACTGAGACAGCAAACAGACTAAATGTTTTCTTCTCCACCATAGGAAAGAATCTATCAAGTAAAATCCCAAGCTCGAACACACGTCCAACAGACTACCTCACCAACACCTACACTAATACGCTATTCCTAGCTCCTACCAACCCAATAGAAGTCTCGCTCATAATCAACACCCTTAAAAACAAGGCAGGAGACATAAATAGCTTACCACCTTTTATGTACAAAAAAGCTTCACAGGTACTGTCACCAATTATTGCAACACTATTCAATAAATCCATTAAAACCTCCACATTCCCATCAATTCTCAAAATAGCAAGGGTCACCCCGATCCATAAAAGAGGTGATCAAACAAACTTGAATAATTATAGACCAATATCTAATTTACCACGGCTCTCTAAAATCTTTGAAAAATTAATTAATAGACAGATCTATTCCTACCTCATCTCACACAACGTACTCAACCCCAGTCAGTTTGGATTCAGGACCAACAAAAGCACAAATGATGCCATTATACACATGCTACCTGGAGTTTACCTGGAGAGAGTTCCAGGGATCAACACCCCTGCGGCCTGGTTTGTGACCAGGCCTCACGTTGGACCAGAGCCTGATCAACCAGGCTATTACTGCTGGCCGCACGCAGTCCAACGTACGAACCACAGCCTGGCTGGTCAGGCACCGACTTTAGGTGCCTGTCCAGTGCCTGCTTGAAGACAGCCAGGGGTCTATTGGTAATCATCCTTATGTATGCTGGGAGGCAGTTGAACAGTCTTGGGCCCCTGACACTTATTGTGTTGTCTCTCAACGTGCTAGTGGCACCCCTGCTTTTCATTGGGGGATGGTACATCGTCTGCCAAGTCTTTTGCTTTCGTAGGGAGTGACACTCGTGTGCAAGTTTGGTACTAATCCCTCTAGGATTTTCCAAGTGTATACAGTCATCCCTCGGTTTTCGATTTTAATCCGTTCCAGATGGATCGGCTAAAACCAAAATCGGCGAAAACCAAAACTATTTTCCCATAAGAAATAATGGAAATTCAATTAATCCGTTTCAGAAACCCAGAAGTTTGGGAAATTTTTTTGGGGGCCTTAAAGATAGATTTACATGCACAAATGAATGAACTGAATGTGGCACTTACCTTTATTGAAGACTGATGTTGCTGGATGGGAGAAAGGGAAGAGGGGAGAGGGAAGAGACCCTAATTTTTGGAAGGGGAATCCCCCTCCATAAGGACTCTAGGTACCAAGTCCTTATCCGGGGTCACTTCCCTGCATGCCTGCTACACTCCCTCCCTGCCTGCTACACTCCCTCCCTGCCTGCTACACTCCCTTCATGCCTGCTACACTCCCTCCCTGCCTGCTACACTCCCTGCATACATGCTACACTCCCTACATACATGCTACACTCCCTGCATACCTGCTACACTCCCTGCATACCTGTTACACTCCCTGCATACATACTACACTCCCTGCATACATGCTACACTCCCTGCATACATGTTACACTCCCTGCATACCTGCTACACTCCCTGCATACCTGTTACACTCCCTGCATACATGTTACACTCCCTGCATACCTGCTACACTCCCTGCATACCTGTTACACTCCCTGCATACATGCTACACTCCCTGCATACATGCTACACTCCTGCATACATGCTACACTCCCTGCATACCTGCTACACTCCTGCATACCTGTTACACTCCCTGCATACATGTTACACTCCTGCATACCTGCTACACTCCTGCATACATGTTACACTCCCTGCATACATGTTACACTCCCTGCATACATGTTACACTCCCTGCATACATGGTACACTCCTGCATACATGGTACACTCCCTGCATACATGTTACACTCCCTGCATACCTGCTACACTCCCTGCATACCTGTTACACTCCCTGCATACATGTTACACTCCCTGCATACCTGCTACACTCCCTGCATACCTGTTACACTCCCTGCATACATGCTACACTCCCTGCATACATGTTACACTCCCTGCATACCTGCTACACTCCCTGCATACCTGTTACACTCCCTGCATACATGTTACACTCCCTGCATACCTGTTACACTCCCTGCATACCTGTTACACTCCCTGCATACATGTTACACTCCCTGCATACATGTTACACTCCCTGCATACATGCTACACTCCCTGCATACCTGTTACACTCCCTGCATACATGCTACAATCCCTGCATACCTGTTACACTCCCTGCATACATGCTACACTCCCTGCATACCTGCTACACTCCCTGCATGCATGCTACACTCCCTGCATGCCTGCTACACTCCCTGCATGCCTGCTACACTCTTAAACTCCATCGTGTTTCTCACTTTCACTATCATATTTTTCTATTATTTCTTTCTTCATTTCTACAGTGTTCCTCACTTTCTTTAATAAAGAAGTGGCACTAGGAGCTCTCTTTGGGCCCATGGTAGCTTATTTAGTAGTCACACACAATAATCAAGGCCCAAAAACAATGAATTGTTAATAAATGTTTTGTATAAACTCCTGGGGTGATGTTCACTCAAGCGTAAACAATGCTAGACTGCGTGACAATGTGCGTGGGAGGTGCGTGGGTGGCGGGCCTACGGCCTTTGTATGTGCGCGGCACTGGTGGACAAGTCCCATACGGTCGGCGAAAACTAAAACAATCGGCGAAAACTAAGACAAATTTTCCCTTAAAAAAGTCGGTGAAAACCAAAATCGGCGAAAACTGGGACAAGCGAAAACCAAGGGATGACTGTATAATAATGTATCTCTCCCGCCTGCGTTCCAGGGAGTACAGGTTTAGGAACTTCAAGCGTTCCCAGTAATTGAGGTGGTTTATTGCAGTTATGCGTGCCGTGAAGGTTCTCTGTAGAGTTAATATATACCGAACTCGAGAAGAAGTTCCACTGGGAATCTTCATTGATCTACGCAAAGCTTTTGATACAGTCGATCATGATTTACTGCTTACAAAACTAGCACACTATGGTATAAGAGGGGACTCGCTCAACTACATAAAGTCATACCTCAGTAACAGAAGCCAATACGTGTACACAAATGGAGCGAACTCTTCCACACAGCAAATTACAGTCGGAGTCCCTCAAGAAAGTGTACTGGGTCCACTCTTATTCCTCATTTACATCAATGACCTACCTAATGCATCACAACTACTCAAACCCATATCATTTGCCGATGACACAACATATGTCTTCTCTTACCCAAATCCAGTCATACTGGCCAATACTGTTAATGCAGAATTACAGAAAATATCGACATGGATGACGACTAATAAACTTACTCTAAATACTGACAAGACCTACTTTATACAGTTTGGAAACAGAGTTACAAATGTTCCACTTAACATAACACTCAACGGTTCACCCATCACAAGATTCAAAGAGGGAAAATTCCTAGGAATCCACATTGACAGTAGCCTTAAATTCCAAACAGACATACAACAAATTTCCAAGAAAATCTCTAAGACAGTAGGCATATTATCTAAGATACATTACTATGTGCCTCAATCAGCTCTCCTTGCACTATATCACTCGCTCATTTACCCATATCTCACGTATGGAATCTGTGCATGGGGATCAACAACATTAAATCACCTTAGACCACTCATAACCCAACAAAAGGCTGCAGTCAGAATGATAACAAATTCCCACTCTAGACAGCATATTCCACCAATATTCAAAAGCCTAAAACTACTCACCATAAAGAACATTCACACTTATTCTTGTGCCTACTACATACATAGAACTCTACATTCTAATATAAACCCTCCACTCAAAATTCTCCTCACCAACTTTAATAGGACCCATGACAATAACATACAGATCACTTTTACCCTGTGTCCACAGCAACCTATGTAAGAATTTTATGCACATAAAGGGCCCCAGAATCTGGAACTCATTACCAGGAAATGCTAAAATAACCTTGTCTGAAAATCAATTTAAGACTCTTCTCAAAAACCACCTACTCACCCTAAACTAAATACTCATACATACTGTAAATTGGCTTAAAAAATGCTCAGTTATTTTCCTATAAAATAATTTCAATTTTTACAATTATGTTACCACCTAATCACCCTAAACTAAATACTCAAACTGTAAATTACTCTCAAAATGCTCAATGTTATTTTCATTAAGATAATTTAATTTTTACTATTATATTCCATCCTACTAAACACTTGTTACAATATCTATCATCATTTTGTAATGAACAATGTATTATCATCATATCATAATTTGAACGATCTACCAATTCAAACTCACTCAATTACTCCAATATTATGTTCATAGTCTATAAGCCATTAGATTAAGCTGCCCCTAATGCCAAGGCATGCCAGAGGTTCTCCTTGCACCTCAATTTATGATTGTAATGTAAACCCAAGTACACGAGCAAAGAAATAAAAAAATTGTATGTATCTTCTTGGAGAATAGTATCAACATTATCAAGTTATATAAGAGTCCAATACCTGAGCCTCTCCTGAAAACCCACATCTGTTATTGCACAAATGCCAACAATGGCTTAAAAGTACAATCGAGTTAATGCAAAGCAGAATAATAAATCCATAATGGACTCACATTTACTTTTTCGTTTCGATGCTGTTAGTGCCTTCTTGATTGTGGTCCAGTCATCAACAATATCTGGCTCTCGTAACATATACACAATATAGGGACCAGCAACAGTAGTGGGCTTTTTTTTCTTGCCATCAGTCGAGCTATTTGAACCCTGAAATATTTAATTACCGGGTACATTAAAATTCAACAATATATAGTATTACACAAATATATAGAAATAAAGCATAATTTACTAACAGCACTTTATAGGTAGTCACAATAAGGTTTAATATGCAAAACAATGTATAATGGTAATCACTTAAGGGGCAGTAACACCTGTCTCCGAGCGTCAATTGTTTTTTTTTTTCTGTTCGTTGAATTTCTTTCATTTTTTTTTTACACATAGAAGTGTTCACTCAGTATGTTTTAAAAAATATTCAATAAGATAGTCCAAACAACAACTGAAAAAAAAAATATTTACTGAAAATCTCATGTCAGGACGTTTGGCAGGATCCCGATCCTATATGTCACTACGTAAGGTTGTTTTGAGACTTGGTACCGAAAGAACAATGCTAATACGATTTTTTGACGATGTACTTTCCTGTAAACATCTTATCTTTATTCCACAAAAAAATAAAGCATGTAACTGTTTGAATGTTGAAAAAAAATATGCCCTTTAATCTCAAATAAATCCCAAAATATTTGGAATATTTACAAAAGTACGTTCTTAAAAATAAGAACAATCATATTTTTACCATTCCTGTGAATATTATTTCATTTAATCAAACAGTAAAAACTCCACAAAGTAAAATAAGTCAATAACTTACTTCCGAGATATTCGCCTGGAAAGTGCCTGGAGCGGCGCCGGCCACCCGCCTCGGGAATTTTTTTTTTGAAAAATCACTTGTGTTTCAATGTTTTCTTTGTAAAACTAATGTTTTAGTGTAGTTAGCCTCTACACACCGTTTTCTCTTACTCACAGGCCAAAGAAAATGTTATGGGAAGGGAATCATTTTTATACTCATATTGCTGATAGAGACCGCACTATATTAGAGCTCATTTTTATTCATGCTGGAGCATATAACATGTTTATATGTTATTTATAGTGTTTATTATTTCATATTAGATCAATTGTGATAGATAAATAAGCCGTAGAATTGATATTAGCATAATAATGAAATAATATATGGTGCTCTCAGAGTGGGAATTCTGCTGACGTCAGCAAATATTCCCAGATCGTTCCTGATTGGCTGGTAGACTACGTATAAGCTCCGCCCACTCTCATATGATGCCAAATCGTAAATTACACCATTAGAATGAATAATACACGAAACAGTAAAGAAAAAAAATGGAAAAAAATTCTAAAAATATACGGGCTGAGAGCAGGCGAGCTGCGCACATCGCCGTCACCATACATGATATAAATGACTATAATTCCTTGTAGAAACGTCGTATTACATTGAGTCTTGTACCATTGTGTAGCCAGAGAGTTAAGCTATTTTTCTATAAGATTAACTCAATTTTCATAATTTTTCTATTTTTTTATTCGCGCTCGGAGACAGGTGTTACTGCCCCTTAATGAGTACCAAAGAACTTGACCATATACAGTGGACCCTCGGAAATCAAATGCCTCCCAACTTGACCTATTATGTAAGTTTATTATTGTAAGAGCTTTTGTAAGTGTATTTTTGGGGGTCTGAAATGGACTAATCTAATTTACATTATTCCTTATGGGAATAAATTCGTTCGGTAACAGCACTTGAACAGCATTATGGAATGAAGAATGTTCGATTTCTGGGGGTTCACTGTACTGCCTCTCCTCACTTAATAATAATAATAATAATAATAATAATACTTTATTGAGACATGGTACAATGATACATGGTTGGGTAGACAAGATACATAGTTATTGATGAGATGTACATGCCAAAGCCCTAATATGCTGTGCATTGCGGGCATTCTTAGGACTACTTATATAGACACATGGTAAAAAGTTATGGTTGATAATTTATAAAATAAGTATAATTGCATATCTAAGTTATAAAGTTTGATTATAAGTTGAATATATCAATTAGTTGCAGCAATGCAACTAATTGAGTGAGATAACAATTTAAAACATATCAATTAATTGCAGCAATGTAACTAATTTGAGTGAGATAACAATTTAAAACAATTAATTGCATTGCAGTTACAGTTTACGTGGTCATTATAATGTAAATGTTATGGAAATAGTTACTAGTATGATTATTCATACCAGGTTTACATTTAAGTGATTAGTCAGGTTTTACAGTAAGGATTTTCTACTTTGTTGAGAATGTTTGATATTGAGCACTTAGGTTTGGGTGAGAATGGTTTTTAGTATCGTTTGAATTGGGGTAAAGGCAGGGGTTCTTTGGCTATGACAGGTAATGAATTCCAAATTTTCGTGCCTTTTATATGCATTGAGTTTTACATAGTGTTAGATGGACAGGGGAACATCGAGGAGTGATCTGTGTCTAGTGTTATAGGTCATGTGTCCTGTTAAAATTGGTAAGGTGAGAAGTTTGAGTGGTGAGGTTTAATATTTACATAGTGTGTTCTATGTGTATGTAATAGGCACAGTAAAAAGTATGGATGTCTTGTATGGTGAGTAAGTTTAGGTTTTTGAATATTGGTGGAGTATGTTGTCTGGAGTGTGAATGTGTTATTATTCTAACTGCTGCTTTTTGTTGTGTTATTAGTGGTCTGAGATGAGTTATTGATGTAGAGCCCCATGCACAGATTCCATAGGTGAGGTAGGGGTAAATGAGTGAGTGATATAGGGTAAGGAGAGCTGGTTGTGGAACATAGTACCGTATCTTGGATAGTATTCCCACGGTCTTTGAGACTTTCTTGGAAATTTGTTGTATATGTGTCTGAAATTTGAGGCCACTGTCAAGATGGATTCCCAAGAATTTTCCCTCTGTGAGTTTTGTGATAGGGGACCCGTTTATCATTATGTTAAGTGGTCCGTTTGTAGCTCTGTTCCCAAACTGGATAAAATAGGTTTTTATCAATATTGAGAGTAAGTTTGTTGGTCATCATCCAGGTAGATATTTTCTGTAATTCAGTATTTGCAGTGTTGGCTAGTATGTCTGGGCTTGGGTGTGAGATAACGTATGTAGTGTCATCTGCAAAAAGTATGGGTTTGAGTAGTTGAGATGCATTTGGTAGGTTGTTAATGTAAATGAGAAATAGTAGTGGGCCAAGAACACTTCCCTGTGGGACACCTACGGTAATAGTTTGCGCGGTGGAGCTAGCTCCATTTGTGTACACATATTGGTTTCTGTTGCTAAGGTATGATTTTAGGTAGTTGAGGGAGTGTCCTCTTATACCATAGTGTGATAATTTTAGGTGTAACAGATCATGGTCAACTGTATCAAAAGCTTTACGTAAATCAATGAAGATTCCCACTAGGATTTCTTTTTTCTCAAGGGCGGTGTAAATTATTTCTAACATGTGTATAATCAGGTAGTAGGTTGGTAGACAGCAACCACCCAGGGAGGTACTACCATCCTGCCAGGTGAATGTGAAACAGAAACCTGAAACTGTTTTACATGATGGCAGGATTTCTGGTGTCTTTTTTCTGTCTCATAAACATGCAAGATTTCAGGTACGTCTTGCTACTTCTACTTACACTTAGGTCACACTACACAAACATGTACACGTTTATGTATACACACTCATCTGAGTTTTCTTTGATTTTATCTTAATAGTTCTTGTTCTTATTGCTTTTCTTTTCATATCCATGGGGAAGTGGAATAAGAATCTTTCCTCCGTAAGCCATGCGTGTTGTAAAAGTCAACTAAAATGCCAGGAACAATGGGCTAGTAACCCCTTTTCCTGTATAGCTTACTAAAAAGAAAAAGAAGAAAACCGTCAAAGTGGGATGTTTGAATGTGCGTGGATGTTGTGCGAATGATAAGAAAGAGATGATTGTAGATGTTATGAATGAAAAGAAGCTGGATGTCCTGGCTTTAAGTGAGACAAAGCTGAAGGGGGTAGGAGAGTTTCAGTGGGGAGAAATAAATGGGATTAGGTCAGGGGTTTCAAATAGAGCTAAAGAAGGAGTGGCAATAATGTTGAATAATCAGTTATGGCATGTAAAGAAGGAATATAAATGTATAAATTCAAGGATTATGTGGAGTAAAATAAAGGTTGGATGTGAAAAGTGGGTTATAGTAAGTGTTTATGCACCTGGAGAAGAGAGAAGTGTAGAGAAGAGAGAGAGAGATTTTGAGAAATGTTGAGTGAGTGTGTGGGGAGTTTTGAACCAAGTGAGAGAGTAATTGTGGTTGGGGATCTTAATGCTAAAGTGGGTAAAAATGTTGTGGAGGAGTAGTATGTAAATTTGGGGTGCCAGGGGTAAATGTAAATGGGGAACCATTAATTGAGCTATGTGTAGAGAGGTTTGGTAATAAGTAATACATATTTTATGAAAAAGAGGATAAATAAATATACAAGGTATGATATAGCACATAAGGAAAGTAGTTTGTTGGATTATGTATTGGTGGATAAAAGGTTGATGGGTAGGCTTCAGGATGTACATGTTTATAGAGGGGCAACAGATATATCAGATCATTATTTGTTTGTAGCTACAGTTAGAGTAAAAGGTAGATGGGACAAAAAGAAAATGGCAACAGCAAGTAAGAGAGAGGTAAAAGTGTATAAACTAAGGGAGGAGGAAGTTAGGGTGAGATATAAGCAACTATTGACAGAAAGGTGGGATAGTGCAAGTATGAGTAGTGGGGGGGTTGAAGAGAGTTGGGATAGTTTTAAAAATGCAGTATTAGAATGTGGGGCAGAAGTTTGTGGCTATAGGAGGGTGGGTGCAGGAGGAAAGAGGAGTGAGTGGTGGAATGAAGAAGTAAAGGGTGTGATAAAAGAAAAAAGGTAGCTTATGAGAGGTTTTTACAAAACAGAAGTGTTAATAGAAGAGCAGAGTATATGGAGAGTAAAAGAAAGGTGAAGAGAGTGGTGAGAGAGTGCAAAAGAAGAGCGGATGAAAGAATGGAGAGGCTCTGTCAAGAAATTTTGCTGAAAACAAGAAAAATTTTGGAGTGAGATAAACAAGGTAAGAAAGCCTAGGGAACAAATGAATTTGTTAGTTAAAAACAGAGTAGGGAGTTAGTAGATGGGGAGCTGGAGGTATTGGGTAGATGGCGGGAATATTTTGAGGAACTTTTAAATGTCGATGAAAAAAGAGAGGCGGTAATTTCATGTATTGGCCAGGGAGGTACAACATCATTTAGGAGTGAAGAAGAGCAGGATGTGAGTGTGGGGGAGGTGCGTGAGGCATTACGTAGAATGAAAGGGGGTAAAGCAGCTGGAACTGATGGGATCATGACAGAAATGAAAAAAAAGCAGGGGGGGGATATAGTGCTGGAGTGGTTGGTATTTTTGTTTAATAAATGTATGAAAGAGGGGAAGGTACCTAGGGATTGGCAGAGAGCATGTATAGTTCCTTTATATAAAGGAAAGGGGGATAAAAGAGAGTGTAAAAATTATAGGGGAATAAGTTTACTGGAGATGTCCTGTCTAAGGGCAATGTGTGGTGTAAATATTATGCAGAAAATTCGGAATGTGGAAATTAGGAGAAGGTGTTGAGTTACTAAAAGTATTTGTCAGAGGGCTGAAGAGGGGTTGTTGAGGTGGTTTGGTCATTTAGAGAGAATGGATCAAAGTAGAATGACTTGGAGAGCGTATAAATCTGTAGGAAGGAAGGCGGGTAGGGGTCGTCCTAGAAAAGGTTAAAGGAAGGGTAAAGGAGGTTTTGTGGGCGGGCTTGGACTTCCAGCAAGCGTGTGTGAGCGTGTTAGATAGGAGTGAATGGAGACGAATGGTTTTGGGACATGACGATCTGTTGGAGTGGAGCAGGGTAACATTTTGTGAAGGGATTCAGGAAACCAGTTAATTGATTTAGTTGGACTTGAGTTCTGGAAATGGAAGTACAATGCCTGCACTTTAAAGGAGGGTCTGAGATAGTGACAGCTGGGAGGACTTTTTCAGCTGTCGTATCTGAGCTCCTCTGCAAAGACAGTGATTATGTATGAGTGTGGTGAAAGTGTTGAATGATGATGAAAGTATTTTCTTTTTGGGGATTTTCTTTCTTTTTGGGTCACCCTGCCTCGGTGGGAGACGGCCGAGTTGTTGAAAAAAAAAAAAATAAGTTTACTGAGTATACCAGGTAAAGTGTATGGCAGGGTTATTATATAAAGAATTAGAGTTAAGACAGAGAGTAGGATTGCAAATGAGCAAGGAGGCTTTAGAGTGGGTAGGGGATGTGTAGATCAAGTGTTTACAGTGAAGCATATATGTGACCAGTATTTAGATAAAGGTAGAGAAGTTTTCATTGCATTTATGGATTTAGAAAAGGCATATAATAGAGTGGATAGGAAGCAATGTTGCAAGTGTATGGAATAGGTAGTAAGTTACTGAAGGCTGTAAAGAGTTTTTATGAGGATAGTGAGGCTCAGGTTAGGGTGTGTAGGAGAGAGGGAGATTACTTCCCGGTAAAAGTAGGTCTTAGACAGGGATGTGTAATTTCACCATGGTTGTTTAATATATTTATAGATGGGGTTGTAAAAGAAGTAAATGCTAGGGTGTTGGGGAGAGGGGTGGGATTAAATTATGGGGAATTAAATGCAAAATGGGAGTTGACACAGTTACTTTTTGCTGAGGATACTGTGCTTATGGGAGATTCTAAAGAAAAGTTGCAAAGGTTAGTGGATGAGTTTGGGAGTGTGTGTAAAGGTAGAAAGTTGAATGTGAACATAGATAAGAGTAAGGTGATGAGGGTATCAAACGATTTAAATAAAGAAATATTGGATATCAAATTGGAGAGAGGGATTATGGAAGAAGTAAATGTTTTCAGATATTTGGGAGTTGACGTGTCAGCGGATGGGTTTATGAAGAATGAGGTTAACCAAAGAATTGATGAAGGAAAAAAGGTGAGTGGTGCGTTGAGGTATCTGTGGAGACAAAAAACGTTATCCATGGAGGCAAAGAAGGGAATGTACGAAAGTATAGTGGTACCAACACTCTTATATGGGTGTGAAGCATGGGTTGCAAATGCTGCAGCGAGGAGGAGGCTGGAGGCAGTGGAGATGTCCTGTCTAAGGGCAATGTGTGGTGTAAATATTATGCAGAAAATTCGGAATGTGGCAATTAGGAGAAGGTATGGAGTTACTAAAAGTATTTGTCAGAGGGCTGAAGAGGGGTTGTTGAGGTGGTTTGGTCATTTAGAGAGAATGGATCAAAGTAGAAGGACTTGGAGAGCGTATAAATCTGTAGGGGAAGGAAGGCGGGGTAGGGGGTCGTCCTAGAAAAGGTTGGAGGGAGGGGGTAAAGGAGGTTTTGTGGGCGATGGGCTTGGACTTCCAGCAAGCATGTGTGAGCGTGTTAGATAGGAGTGAATGGAGACGAATGGTTTTTGGGACATGACGATCTGTTGGAGTGTGAGCAGGGTAACATTTTGTGAAGGGATTCAGGGAAACCAGTTAATTAATTTAGTTGGACTTGAGTCCTGGAAATGGGAAGTACAATGCCTGCACTTTAAAGGAGGGGTCTAGGATAGTGACAGCTCGGAGGGACTATTCTCAGCTGTCGTATCTGAGCGCCTCTGCAAAGACAGTGATTATGTATGAGTGTGGTGAAAGTGTTGAATGATGATGAAAGTATTTTCTTTTGGGATTTTCTTTCATTTTGGGTCACCCTGCCTCGGTGGGAGACGGCAGACTTGTTGAAAAAAAAATATAATTATCATTGTCTCTATCAGAGTACATATATTATCAGGGTATATATAAAAGGTGTGTAAAGGTAGAAAGTTGAAAGTGAACATAGATAAGAGTAAGGTGATGAGGGTATCAAATGATTTAGATAAAGAAAAATTGGATATCACATTGGAGGGAGAGAGTATGAAAGAAGTAAATGTTTTCAGATATTTGGGAGTTGACGTGTCAGTGGATGGGTTAATGAAGGATGAGGTTAACCATAGAATTGATGAAGGAAAAAAGGTGAGTGGTGCATTGAGGTATCTGTGGATACAAAAAATGTTATCAATAGAGGCAAAGAAGGAACGTACGAGAGTATAGTGGTACCAACACTCATATGGGGTGAAGCATGGGTTGTAAATGCTAGAGCATGGAGGTGGCTGGAGGCAGTGGAGATGTCCGACTGTCTAAGGGCAATGTGTGGTGTAAATATTATGCAGAGAATTTGTAGTGTGGAAATTAGGATGTGGTGTGGAGTTACTGAAAGTATTAGTCAGAGGGCTGAAGAGGGGCTGTTGAGATGATTTGGTAATCTAGAGAGAATGGAACAAAGTAGAATGACTTGGAGAGCATATAAATCTGTAGAGAAAGGAAGGCGGGGTAGGGGTCGTCCTCGAAAAGGTTGGAGGGAGAAGGTAAAGGAGGTTTTGTGGGTGAGGGGCTTGGACTTTGAGCAAGCGTGCGTGAGCGTGTTAGATAGGAGTGAATGGAGACGAATGGTATTTGGGACCTGACGAGCTGTTTGAGTGTGAGCAGGGTAATATATTTTGTGAAGAGATTCAGGGAAACCGGTTAGCTGGACTTGAGTCCTGGAAGTGGGAAGTACAATGCCTGCACTTTAAAGGAGGGTTTTGGGATATTAGCAGTTTAGAGAGACATCTGAACTGTCATATCTGGGCACCTCTGCAAAGACAGTGATTATGTATGAGTGATGGTGAAAGTATTAACTGATGAAAGTTTTTTCTTTGTTTTTAGGTCACCCTGCCTTGGTGGGAGACGGCCAACTTATTTAAAAAAAAACATAAAACATGAAATAACTTTCAAACACTTGAAATTTTGGAAAGTTTCCTGTCTTAGTGGAGAGATGCAGTTCTCATGGAACTCATGGAGAATGTAAACAAACCGGGTGCGGTGCAGTGACCCTATTAGAAAGTCAGGTGGGGGGGTGCCATATAGCAAGTTTTGGTCATATGTAATTTGAAATGTCCATATTAGCAGAGCGCCGTAAGGCAAATCGCCATAAAGCGGGGCCCTACTGTATGTGATTGCAGGGGTGAAGTCTCATCTCCTGGCCCCACTTCTCAACTTGCTGCTTGCCAAATTCACTCTTTCCTCATCTTGTGGGCCCTCCACCACCACCACTACTACTACTACTACTACTACCAGGTTGTTCCACTTCCCAACTACTCTGAGACTTTAGAAGTATTTCCTGATATCCTTGTGACTCATCTGCATCTTTAACTTCCAGCTGTGCCCCTTAGGGCCTGTTTCCCATCTCTCAAAAAGCCTGTCTCTATCTGCCTTAACAATTCCTCTGAGTATTTTGTATGTTATGTCTCCCCTGGTTCTTCTGTCGTCCATTGTTGTTAGATTCAGTTACTTCAGCCTCTCTTTGTAGCCCTTTATACTCCTTAGCTCTGGAACTAGTCTCATTCCACACTTCTACACTTTCTCCGGTTTCTTAAAATGCTTCCGCAGGTGTGGGTTCCACACCTGTGCTGCATTCTCTGAGATGGGCCTGACATATGTTAAGATTCTTGAACGTCACACAGATTTGCCAGGTGAGCATTGGTTGCAGAGATTATGTGGTTGAAGTGAGCCTTTGGCAAAATTCTAGGCATTATGTTTACTCCCAGGTCTTTCACTTTGAGGTCTACAGCCTCTGCTGCCCGAGTCAATATTCCATGTCCAGTGTTTTTTTTTTTTTTTTTTTGGGTGGGGGGGAGATTTGGCTACAGTAAAAGTGGAATGCCATTTTTTCCACTTATAAATGAGTATAAATTCCAGACAACAAGTTTACACTAACTTATATTAAGTTAGGCATTAAAAAAACACAAAAAGTAAGATACACAGAGTACACTTATTCCCTTAATCCTTTCAGGGTCCAAACCGTAGTTTACGTCATGAGCTCACCTCACTCAGATAAGCTTTGAGCGGCAAATTTGGGCCTAGATATGAGAGAATACATCTATGTGGTAAGTGTGCACCACATAAAACAAATCCTGCAGCACACAGTGCATACCGAGAGAAAAAAAACTGAAACCGCAATTTTCGATTAAAAGAGCGACTTTGAAGTGTTTTTTCGTATACTTTGTATAGTCGTATTTGCGATTTCTTGGTCTCATTTGATAGAATGGAAGAAAAATTACAGATATAGAGATGATTTTGATTGGTTTTAGTACTGCAAATGGCTTGAAACTGAGCTCAAAATAGCGGAAATGTTAAATTTTTGCCTATGTTAAAGAGTAAACAAATGACCTCACACGTCTAATACGAGCCAGCTGGTGGGTCTAATATATGTTCACAAATGTGGTGATATTATTTGTACAATTATTACAATATTGCATAACAGTAAATCTTCATTTTTTGGTTTGAATAAAAATTCATTGTGAATAAAAAATAAAAATGGAATTCATTTGTAAAGACTGAAAACATAACTAATGAACAGAGGAAATGTTAGTTTAGTGCCAGGAATGCCTGCATTGTTTATTATGCACCCTATTTTGAAATTGGAATATTTTGAACTTTGAGTTAAATTGGCTAAATTACCAATTTCCAATCACTTGACTGGGCGATTTCTTGTGCTCAATCGATAGAATAGAAGTAGTACTAGTGAAATAGCTAAGAATTTGGTTGACTGGAATAATGTAATTGGCCTAAAATGGGAGTCAAAGTCGGCAAAATCGCCGATGCGTAAATATCGCTGACACATCAAAATTTGCGATAGCATAATTTCGTCAATTTTCAATCAAATTTCATACTTTTTGTTTTATTACCTTCAGAAAAAGATTCTGTACCATTTCATAAGAAAAAATAAAAAAATTTTTTTTTTTAAATTCTTGGACACTGGTGCACCCCTTCCAAAAATGGCCTTGGACCCTGAAAGTGTTAAAATATTAATATGAATGTGTGAGAGGTGAGTGGCAGTGTATTGAATAAAATCAGGAGATGGCACACCATCATCCTCTGATTCTTCAACTAATTTTATTCATTTTGGAGACTTGTGTGAAGCTCTTAAAGGAGTGTGTGTTGCTGTTGATGTTGAAGGCTGTTCAAAGCTAGCTGTTGATGTTGAAGGCTGCTCAAGGCTAGCTGTTGATGTTGAAGGCTGTTCAAGGCTAACTGTTGACGTTGAAGGCTGTTCAAGGCTAACTGTTGACGTTGAAGGCTGTTCAAGGCTAACTGTTGATGTTGAAGGTGTAAGGCTAGCTGTTAATGTTGAAGGCTGTTCAAGGCTAACTGTTGATGTTGAAGGCTGTTCAAGGCTAGCTGTTGATGCTGGAGGCTGTTCAAGGCTAGCTGTTGATGTTGAAGGTTGCCATGATACTTTCTTAAAGTAGGAAAGCATTGAACTTTGCCTTATGGATTTTTTTTTCTTTTCCCTAACTGAACGGGTGGTGGGAGATCACTCGGTCAGGTGAAATAAACGCGTATTAATATGTGTCCACTTTGTTTATTCATGTACGTTTGTAAGAGTTTGTGAAACTTTTACCTTACAATATTTTTTTTTTATTATTATAATTACCTCACAATACAAATTCTTTTACATTGTGTACAAGTTGTACAACTTAGTACAGAAAAATAAATAAACAGCAACACTCCCATTCTCATGCAGCACATAATTTTTAGAGTGAATGATATTATTATTATTATTATTATTATTATTATTATTATTATATAAAAAAAGCGTGTATAGGGCAAGGAGGAATAACATCTTGTAGGAGTGTGGAAGAGCCAGTTGTGAGTGTGGGAGAAGTTCGTGAGGCAGTGGGTAGAATGAAAGGGGGTAAGGCAGCTGGGATTGATGGGATAAAGATAGAAATGTTAAAAGCAGGCGGGGATATAGTTTTGGAGTGGTTGGTGCTATTATTTAATAAATGTATGGAAGAGGTTAAGGTACCTAGGGATTGGCAGAGAGTGTGTATTATTCCTTTGTATAAAGGCAAAGGGGACAAAAGAGAGTGCAAAAAATATAGGGGAGCGTATTTGATAGGAGTGAATGGAGACAAATGGTTTTTAATACTTGACGTGCTGTTGGAGTGTGAGCAAAGTAACATTTATAAAGGGATTCAGGGAAACCGGCAGGCCGGACTTAAGTCCTGGAGATGGGAAGTACAGTGTCTGCACTCTGAAGGAGGGGTGTTAATATTGCAGTTTTATAACTGTAGTGTAAAGCACCCCTCTGGCAAGACAGTGATGAGTGAATGATGATGAAAGTTTTTCTTTTTCGGGCCACCCTGCCTTGGTGGGAATCGGCCGATGTGTTAATAAAAAATAATTAAGTCTGTTGAGTATACCAGGTAAAGTGTATGGTAGAGTTATTATTGAAAGAATTAAGAGTAAGACGGAGAGCAGGATAGCAGATTAACAAGGGGCTTTAGGAAAGGTAGGGGGTGTGTAGACCAAGTGTTTACAGTGAAATATATAGGTGAACAGTATTTAGATAAGGGTAAAGAGGTTTTCGTGGCATTTATGGATTTGGAAAAGGCGTATGATAAGGTGGATAGGGGGGCAATGTGGCAGATGTTGCAGGTGTATGGAATAGGAGGTAGGTTACTGAAAGCAGTGAAGAGCTTTTATGAGGATAGTGAGGATCAGGTTAGAGTGTGTAGGAGGGAGGGGGACTATTTCCCGGTAAAAGTGGGCCTTAGACAAGGATGTGTGATGTCACCGTGGTTGTTCAATATATTTATAGATGGGGTTGCAAGAGAAGTGAATGCGAGGGTCTTGGCAAGAGGTGTGGGGTTAAAAGATAAAGAATCAAATGCAAAGTGGGAGTTGTCATAGTTGCTTTTTGCTGATGACACTGCTTTTGGGAGATTCTGAAGAGAAGTTGCAGAGGTTGGTTGATGAATTTGGTAGGGTGTGTAAAAGAAGAAAATTGAAAGTGAATATTGGAAAGAGTAAGGTGATGAGGATAACAAAAAGATTAGGTGACGAAAGATTGGATATCAGATTGGAGGGAGAGAGCATGAAGGAGGTGAATGTATTCAGATATTTGGGAGTGGACATATCAGCAGATGGGTCTATGAAGGATGAGGTGAATCATAGAATTGATGAGGGAAAAGGGTGAGTGGAGCACTGGAGTCTGTGGAGACAAAGAACTTTGTCCATGGAAGTAAAGAGGGAATGTATGAGAGTATAGTTATACCAACACTCTTATATGGGTGTGAAGCATGGGTGATGAATGTCGCAACGAGGAGAAGGCTGGAGGCAGTGGAGATGTCATGTCTGAGGTCAATGTGTGGTGTGAATATAATGCAGAGAATTCGGAGTTTGGAAATTAGGAGGAGGTGCGGGATTACCAAAACTATTATCCAGAGATCTGAGGAGGGGTTGTTGAGGTGGTTCGGACATGTAGAGAGAATGGAACGAGACAGAATGACTTGAGAGGTATAAATCTGTAGTGGAGGGAAGGCGGGGTAGGGTCGGCCTAGGAAAGGTTGGAGAGAGGGGTAAAGGAGGTTTTTGTGTGAGGGCTTGGACTTCCAGCAAGCATGTGTGAGCGTATTTGATAGTGAATGGAGACAAATGGTTTTTAATACTTGACGTGCTGTTGGAGTGTGAGCAAAGTAACATTTATGAAGGGATTCAGGGAAACCGGCAGGCCGGACTTGAGTCCTGGAGATGGGAAGTACAGATTCTGCACTCTGAAGGAGGGGTGTTAATGTTGCAGTTTTATAACTGTAGTGTAAAGCACCCCTCTGGCAAGACAGTGATGGAGTGAATGATGATGAAAGTTTCTTTTTCAGGCCACACTGCCTTGGTGGGAATCGGCCGATGTGTTAATAAAAAAAAAGCGTTAAACCCACAAGGGTCGTGAATAGCTATACATATATAGAGTGAAGGCATACGAAAGGAATGTTTTTCTACAGTTATTCCCCAGTAACTGGTGTTTGACTAGAGAAAACATAATTTTTCCAACACTCCTATAAAGCCGCTTGGTAAACATATCTCATATTTGTCAATTTTTATGCTGTGGGTGTATGTATCATGTTTATATGCTATGTAACGTGTTTCTTATATAATTTAAAGAAAATATCATAGATGGATTAATGAAAATGACTGTCGCAACCCTAATCCTGAGGTGTCTCCTGTTGTCGCAAAATGTTTGGGGAAATTTTTTTATTTTTCTTATGAAATGATAGAGCATCTTTTCCCGATGGTAATGATACAAAAGTATGAAATTTGATGGAAAACTTACGGATTTACGCTCTCGCAAAGTTAGTGATCTCGGCGATATATATGCATCGGCAATTTCGCCAACTTTGAGCCCTATTTTCGGCCAATTCCATTGTACCAGTCGACCAAACTCATAGCTATTTCTTTAGAACTCCATTTGTTCTATCGATTGAGTACAAGAAACCACCAATTTACCAATTTCAACTACCCAATAAAGTGGTCAGAAATTGTCAATTTGGCCAATTTCATGCAAAATAAAAAAGTTGTCAATTTCAAAATAGGGTCCAGAATAAACAATGCAGACATTCCTGGCACTAAAATAAGATGTTATCTGTTCATTAGTCACATCTTTAGGCCCCTCTTATATTACTCTTGCTTTCTATTTTGATTTTTTATTCACACAAAAAATAGAAGATTTACTGTTATGCAGACTATTGCATTATTGTAAAAATAGTATAAATAATATCAGTGCACTTGTGAAAGAATATTAGACTTGCCAGCTGATGTGTATTGGATGCGTGGTGTGATTTGTTTACTCTTGAACATTGGCAAAAATCGAACATTTCCCCTACTTTGAGCTCAATTTCAAGGTCGTTTTTATCATGACACTAATCAAAATCATCTCTATTTCTGTAGTATGTTTTCCATTCTATCAAATGAGACCACGAAAAAGTGAATACAACCATAAATACTATACGAAAATACACCTCAAAGTCGGCGTTTTAACCCTTTGACTGTTTCGGACGAATATATACGTCTTACGAGCCAATGTTTCGGACGTATTTATACGCCTAAATTCTAGCGGCCTCAAATCAAGCGGGAGAAAGCTGGTAGGCCCACATGTGAGAGAATGGGTCTGTGTGGTCAGTGTGCGCAGTATAAAAAAAATCGGGCAGCCACTGGTGCATTGTGGGAACACCATTTCAGTAGTCCTTGTTCAGCATGCCTAGCGGTAAGAATTATTTGACTCCTTGGCGCATCTGGGACATTTCTCTTCCTCAATGATAGCTCTAACACAGATGGAAGTATCTCTGAAGATAAATTTCATGGTTTTGAGGAGTTTATGACCGAAAGCAATGCCCGGGATACCAGAAGGAAGGAAGGAAGAAAGAAAGAAAATAAATAAGTAAGGAAAAGGAAGGAAGAGATGTGAGGAAGGAATGAAGGAGAGAAGAGATGAGAGGAAGGAAGGAAGGAAAGAAGAGATGAGAGGAAGGAAGGAAAGAAGTAAGGAAGGTGGAAAGGAAGAAGGAAGGAAGTAAGAAAGAGAAAGGAAGGAAGAAAGAGATGAGAGGAAGGAAGGAACAAAAGAAGTAAGAAAGGAAGGAAGAAATAAAGGAAGGAATGAAGGAAGAAAGGAAGGAAGGAAGAGATGAGAGGAAGGAAGGAAGGAAATATGTAAGAAAGGAAGGAATGAAGGAAAAAAAGGAAGCTAGGAAGGTAGTTATGAAGGAAAGGAAGGAGGTTGTGGAGAAACATGGGTCCCCTTTTGTGTTGACAGGTTGACAGGCAGTGTGGGGTGGTGAGTAATGGTATAATATGTCATTTTGACAGCTGCCTTACCCTGACTCAGCAAATTTAGATATCCCCCCCCACACCACACACACACAGCTTGGAGCTTTGAAGTGCTAATTGCAGTTGATGGAAAGTGTCTAGTCATTATATATGTGTATATATATTATAGAACAATATTAATAAACATTTTTTTTTATTGTTGGTTGGTGTAAACAAGTTTTGTAAACAATATAATGATACTAATGTTTGTGCGATTATTGTGTTGCATACAATGAGTGTATATATATACATTGCACCTTACTTTGGTCTCACAGGCCACATGTACACCTCATGTAATCTCAATAACCAAATGTAATTCTTTGTATCATGTCCAAATAAAAATATATTATTATTATTATTATTATTAAAAGAATAAAATAGTGAAAAAAACAAGAAACCTACGAAAGGAAGTAAACCAAAGTTTACCGGGTGAGCGGCATTCGCCGCTGTTGCCATATACGGCTCATTTTTTGCCAACTTTACGCCTCTATATCTCGGTAAATACTGATAGGAATTTTTTTTTTGGGGGGATTTAAACAATCAGAAAAATGATCTTAACATTTTGATAAGAAAAAATAATTTTTTTTTAATATTTCCGACATAGAATGACAGTTTCAGAGAGGGCCTCCGGGTTTTTCCTCTTGGTTTTAAGCCCAAATTTTAGTATATCGTCCAAACAGTGGGTCGTAAAACATTTTTTCCCACCAAAAAAGTCAAAGGGGTTTCGTAAAATAAGACATTTAATGTCCAAAGTGATTATTTTTATGTGTATTACATGGTGAAGCTGGGGATACCTTGTGATTTTAATGTGTGCCTCACGCCAGCACAGTGTGTAAAGTATTTGGTACAGGTACACATAAGTAAAAATTATCAGATACATAAAAAATATGCAATAACAAACCTTAAAATTTTTGGGAAGTTTAAATAAGATGTGCTCACGGATAGGTAAACAAACTGGGTGGGGGTGCCGTTTTAGCGGTTTTTGGTTTAAAATTTGAAATCTCCTATTCAAATCCCAAATTGAAACCCCGTAAAGTGGGGCCCTATTGTATTTTTACGATGTTCTGGAACATGTCACCGGCATGTTTTCAAAAAAATTGAATGAAATATTGCATTTAGTCCACATTCAATTGGAAAACCCCTTTTTTTAAAGTAATTTTCAGGAAAAATAATCATCAGCCAATTGCATGAAATCCTGTTAGAAAAAATTTACCACATGGTATTTCCCCCCCCAATCTCTCCGTAAGCACCCAACCGTGCTCTAGTTTTGTTGATGTACCATACCTTCTTTCATTTTTTGGGCTCTTCATCTCCCCCCCTCGCTCTGGATATTTAAATATGGCACCCAAAAACTGGAGATCCGAAAATTAAGTGTGATACTTGGTACTTATAAGAAAATTGAGGGTATTAAAAGGGGGTTTAGTGGGGTGTGAGGGTGTGCCCAAACACTAGGGAAAATATAATTGCCCAAATTATGCTCGTGAGCCTTTTAAAAGTATTTACCCACCCTTTATCATTTGTTTAATATTAAATGTTGGTGATTGATAATAAAAATTAAAAAAAATTTTTAAATAAGAAAAAAAGTATTTGGGAAATTATGTTTATTCCGGCCCTCAACTGTTGTTGGGGAGAGAACCACCAAGTAGGGCGATTTTAGCCACTTAATGTCGGGGAAAGGGAAAAGCCATGTGTTTGAAGGGGTTCATTTAAACCCTTATCACATAAAATAAATTTCTTCGGATTTTTAACCGGAGGTTGACCCCGGAAACAAAAAAGTCAGTCGTCTCGAGGACTGTCTGTCTTATTTTCCCTTGGGTCCCTTTCTTTTCCCCCCGATCGACCCCACCACGACTAACAACAGGGACCTATTTGTTGCTAGGTGAACATGACAACAGGTGTAAGGAAAAGGG